>VWZD01005106.1:91084-109121 GCA_013396695.1 Sakesphorus luctuosus | reverse complement strand
TCACCTTTATTAGGTCTACCAAGAGTGGGCATTCAAAGGTGGTGCTCCTGTCGGAGATGTCGATGTTTACAAGCAAAGCAGGACCCTTTAGAGCCAGCAAAACCCAGGTCTAACTAAAATAGTTTAAGCAAACAAAGATGTTTCTCTTTTGAGAGGAGGTAGATGTGTCTGTGGAAGGACATGGTCCCTATGGAGTCTGCCCTACCACAGAGTATAAATAAAAAGAAAAAAAAATCCACAGTGGAAAATAAAAAAAAAACCACCCAAACTCGTGAGGGTTTTTTGCTGCTGCTTTTCCAGTGTCTCATCATTGAGATGCTGTTGGTTGGTGCATCCCTGGAGCATTTTCCTTGCTGCATGTCTGGAGAGGCAGCAGCAGATTCCTCCCCTGCATGTGTGGCCCAAGAATTGCAGTTTGCCACCAGAATTAGGTGGGGCAGGTTGTGAGTGGCACAATGTGGTGAGGGACGCCCAGCCCTGGGGAGTCTCTGCCTGCTCTGAACCCAGGGGGTATCTCAGCCTTTTTTAGTGATGCAGTTGAAGGCAGGAGAGCTTTGCTATTTAGCAGGTTTATTGTCCTCTGCTCCACCTTGGGTCTCACCTGTATTTTGAGGAAGTAGATTAAAACATTTTGAAACCTGCAGGATGGAGGTCATCTTTGAGAGACATCCTACAAAAGTTTCTTTGCTGGGGAAATTAATTTTTTTCCTTGTTAAAAAGCTTGTAGCTCTATTTAAACTATTTTTTTTGTTTTGGTAGTCCATAAAGGAAGGAGGAAGGTGCTGTAGCACAACTTCTCTGTGTTGCTTGAGAACAAATTGTTCCCCTTGACCTTGGTGGGAGTTTGGATGAAGTTGCAGCAAAGGAATACAGCTTAAAATACAGGGTGGAGGGTTATGCCTGCCCCTCTAAATCTGTGATAACCACTAAGCTTAAGTAACTTCCTAAGAGGCATTTCATAAGGAGCCTGAACTGAGCACTGGTATTTTAATTTCAGTAGATTATGATCGTTTGTCTAGGCAGAAAATTTAATTCATTCCTGATCAAGCTTTATTTTTGGCTAATAAGACTTAATGCCTTTAAAAAACACCCGTCTCGATTTAAAGCCTTTAAGATGTAATATAAATACTTGGAAATGCAGGCAGCAGCGTTATGTTATTTAAAAAAAGTAACAGAAAAATGTAATCTCTGTGATACTATCAGCGTGCCAGATATCGTATCACCTGAAACTTCTTGGGAGGTTTGCTTTGCTCAGCCCGTGTGTGCATCAACTTTTGCACAGTTTTCAAGTCAGCAAGACTTGCAAACAAGGATTTAGAGACTGTGAAGTAGTAAAATTGCAAAGGAGAGACAGTGGCGTTGGAGAAGAGGGACTCTGATATTTAGTTTCTTTTTCTTGGCATTATTTAGACTCCCAAATGACAACGTTTCTAGTTTTCTAGCACAAAGGAGGCTTCATGCTGTTCAGGATCTGCTGTAAAGTTCTAGTACAGATCATTCTGTATCCCAAACAATTTATCTAGTTCAATGATATTTTTATTTCACAGCTACAGTTTATAGACCTTAGTCTAATAGATGGTATTTTTGGAAACCTCCCGTTTATCTAACAATAAGAGCCAGCATGGAATATCAGTTTCCACTTAGATTTTCCTGAATCCTCTCCCATTAAATCAATAACATTATTTTTTAAATTAAACTTTTTTTTGCTATTAGGGAGAAAGGCTAAAAAGGCAAAAAAAAAAAAAGCAAATGCTATTTAAAACAAATAGTGAGGCCAAAAAAAAAAAGAAAAACGGCATTAATTTCAGATCAGTTAAATAATCTGGGTGGGTTTTGTTACAACAGTCACATCATTATGTGATTTTGATCGCAGGAATGTGGCTGATTCGCTGGCAGTGCTGGAAGGGAATGTGAGCAGGACATTGTAATTGTATTTTAGTCCATCAGTCCCATCCCAGATCGGAGCTGTGGGGAGAGAGGGAGGATCACACCAATCACACCAAAACCCTCCTGCCAAACTTCCCTCCAGGAGCCACCAAAGTGCTGCCTCCTGCTTTGCAGCAGCTCCCCGAGAGCAGCTCCGTGCCCCGATAGAATCGTGGCAGTAGCACTTTCAGTTCTGCCACAGAGGTCTCAATAAATGAATTGGCCATCTGCAATTAATTCACATTGTACAAATAGTTTGAAGACTGAGTCGTCTGTCTCCCGAACAGAGCCGTCTATTTTTAGCTCCTCCAGCAAGCCTGGTTTGTGTTCTTTGTAGAGTCAGCGACATTCTTTCAATTTTTCAGCTTAATTAACACAAAAGAAATTGTAATCTGAGAAGGCAGCAGAAACAAGAACCCCCTGAAAACCATGAATTTGCAAGAAAGCAGGAGAAGGGAGCCTTGCAGAGGATAGATGGCAAAAAGAAAGGCAAAAAGTTCAGAGCAGTTTGTGGGATTGGGGCTGGACACTGTATAGGCTCAATCTATACAGAGTTTGTTGTTTACAGTGAATGCTCACAGGCAGTTCATTTTGAGTTCTCTATACTGAAAATTATGAGGGCCACAGAAAGAGCATTTTCACGTGAGATAAAAGCTACACCAGAAGAATAGTTGTGAATAAAGCAGCTTTCTGCAGAATTACAGCCCCACGTCTGGCCTGGGTGTCAGTGTGGGTGGGTGCCCCTGGAGGGCTGGGGGAACACTGGACCCCTCTGCATGGACTCTGTGTGCTCACACTTGTGCTAAATCATCACTCCTATATCCATATATATGTAGTTTTTATTAGAATCATGTCTTGACAAATGCAAAAATATCCCCATATCACAGGGTGTGTTCTGCACTGCTTTAGTTGGGAGATTTGTAGCACTCATTTGAGAGAAGGAAGGCACAGCTTACTGCTCAGAGACATTTGAGTTAAAATGTTATTGCTTTGCACAAAGGAACTGGATAAACACAGAATACCAACTGCAATCAGTGAATGGTCAGTAGTACTTTGAAATAGCAATGGGGTCTCTGCCTGCTGCAGGTGCTTTTCTGTTTGGATAAAATATCCATAATATAAATATACAGCATTAGCATTTGCTGTGCATTAGTGTTATGCATGCATGGCATGTGAGCTTCCCAGGGAAATGTCTTTCCAAGACTCCCTTTGCAGGTGCTTGTCTGAAACAGGCAAAGAGAAGGAGGAACAGTCACAAACAGTCTCCCCTCCTTGAATCCAGGCAAAGAGCTGGAAAGGCTGGAGGACAGCTCAAAAAGCCCCTCCAGCTCTGGTGGTGGCCACTGCAGCTCAGGGAGTGGGAACACACGTTCCTGCATCAACTGGTGCACCTTCATCCGTGTGTTCCTGAGTCGTGTGTGATGTCTTTTAGAAGTAAAATGTAGATTCAAACTTATTTAGAGGTATTTAGTTCCTTAAAAATACAGAAAATGTCCTAATGGGAACCTACTGTTGTAGGTATGGCAAATAGAGTCACCTCAGGTTCAGCTGGAAGCCCTTTTGGAGATCTACCTCCATCTTTAGATCCAAAGTACCTTGGGAAATCTGGTCTCTTTGTGCTCTTGGAAACTCTTCCCCAGACATCCCGAGTATCAGCTTTTATCCGAGTCCTTCCCAAAACTGTGCCTGAAGAAGTTGTATCATACACCCTGGGGAAAAAAAAAGTGCAGAAAAAGGATTTGTTAAATAAGCTGAATTTATTTCCCAGAAGTGTGAGTACCTTGGAGTGTATCAAGTTAAAGCAGAAGCCGTGACTGAGCTCTGATTAACACACAATTGGGTTGTTGCAGAGCGGGGCTCCTGCAGGATGCCCAACCCCTCCAGCTCTAACCAGTTCTGTTATACCAGAGCTTCTCCTCCCGAAATAAGTGCTGGGGGAGATTCCTTTCACTGCTGATTTTGTAAGATTGTATCCCTGTTTTTTCTGTAGAAACACACTCTCGTTTCCCATCTGTAAGTGAAAAATTCTGCTGAGCAGTTCGTGGGGAGGAGGAGGAACAGGGATGTTCTTACTGAGAAACTGCAAGAAAGTTGTGTGGAGCTGTTGCAAAGCCCTGTGGAGGGTGAAGGGAGTGTGGAACTGGGGTGTGCAACCAACTGGGAGTGAGGCTGGAAAGAAATGGGGATGGTGAGCAGGGGAGGACACTGGTCAGCTCACCTGGAGACCGAAAATCTGGGTAGGGTGAGGTGTGTGGTTAAATCTGTCTCACTCACTGGTCTTCCCAGTGCCACATTTGATGCACAATTCCACCTACAGGTAGCACAAAAGCTGCTGATCAACGCTGGAAGTTGGTGATAAATATGAAAACTGAAAAGAAAAACCAGTTTGCATCCTTTTGCATTAATCTGTGCTGTGAAGTTGCCCCACACGCTGCAAAAGGAGACAGTGCAGAATGAATGGGCTGAACATGCACATCCTGATGTTTAAAAATGGTCACTCCTTTGATAATTTTTTCAAAGATTTGTGGGTATTCATTAAGCAATTTCAGTACATTAGAAACAATCAGGTAGATTTCGGTGATCTCCATATACCCTTAAAATTTTTTGGATCTTTGCTGAAAGAAAAGTGAACTAATTTTTTGAAAGTATAATTAAATACAGTAACGAAACAGGAAGTCTGTTCTAGAATATGTTTGTTTTAAGCACCTTAAGAAAGTCTATTTAAGGATCCTTCTGTAAGGATGTAAATTCTAAAATACCTTTTTAGTGTAACAGTTGTAAAATATGTGAGGTAGTCAATCATACCTTTGGCTTTCATACCCAGCCAGGTTACTTGCCAACATAAACAAAGACTTGAAGGCTTATTTTTCAGACATTTCAAACAGAATCCAGTGTGAACCTTTCACTTCATCCATAATATCCTAAATACTAATTAAGTATTTCTTAGAGAAATCAATCAAGATTGTCACGTCTAAAAACAGCACTAAGTTGTCTTCCACTTCATCCATTTTATTCTCATCTGCTGGTCTCTTCAAATCAATACATAAAATAAAATAAAATAAAATAATAAAATGCAGGACATAATCTGTTCATAATTTTTTAAAGGTCTTCACCCAGTGCATTCTCTGTTGAGTCATAAGTCATGTCTGGAGACCACTGCATGGTTAAATAACAGTAAATATACTTTGCTGCTGAATCACCCATGGGAAGGAGAGATCCAGCACCTGGACTGCAGGCACTGAGAGGGACAAAGTACTCCATGTCATTAAGGATTCAAGAGAATTGTTTAGATAACTAGCTGTCCACAGCCTTTCTCCATGCTCTTAGCCCTGAAAATACCCTCCTCAACAGAGGTGAGGAGGAGTTTATCCCTAACTGTTGTCTGTGATCAGCTGGACACCAACCTTGCTGCACCAGGGGCTGTGCTCCTTCCCAGCCACTGCAGCTTGGGGAGCACGTCAAGGACCACGGAACAGGCTCATTCCAACCAACCTTGAGGAACTGGCTGGCCCACTTTCCATGAGGAATGGCCAGAAATCAAAGCTGGCTGGTGTTGTTCAGCTGTCCCATCCATTTGTGTTCCTAACTCCCCACTGTTGGTCTTCCCTGCTCTCCTGAGGGACCTCTTTGGTCTTTGCCACACAAGACGTGCATCAAGAGTGTTGAGATTTCCCTGCTTGGCATTTTGGGGGTTCATACCTGTGGCTTTTACACAGAATCCCAGACTATTCTGAGTTGGAAGGGACCCACAAGGATCATCGAGTCCAACTCTTAAGTCAGTGGCCCACAGAGGGGATTGAACCCATGACCTTGGCATTATTAAGTCATTTTCAAGTCATTTTAAGTAATTTCTTCTGCCAGGGAGGACTCTGGGTTTGCTGCAGAGCCCAACAGGCAGCAGAGGGAGCACAAGTGAACAGTCCCTTCTGCAGTGCCAGGGGAGAGCAGCACTAATCGTGTCTAAAGCAGCAGAGAGAAGTGGTAGAAAGAAAGAGAAGGGTGAATGAAAATTGTCTTGGTTAGTAGTTTACTGGAAGTGGATGAAAGGGCTGGAGGGAACAGGTTAAATGTCTGAGTGTTAGAGAATGGGGAGCTAAATATGGTATCTTAATATGGCACGTGGCAAGAGGCCAGATCTGTTAGTTCACAGATCTTAACCTGCTTCCAGTATTTGGCTTTGAGCAGGATTGAAAACCAGGAGGGGAGAGGTTTTTTGGGTTCTGGTTTCAACAGGGGTGGAATCTCTGAAGAGCCGTTTTAGTGCCGTGGCATCCAACCCCAAATTCTCGTCTGGTGAGACCTGAGGATCCAAACCACAACAGCACAGAATAATGTGAGTGCAGCTACAAAATGTATTGAGGTGATCAGGGCTCTCTGGAAATCAAATGTCACACTGACAACTGATGTTCCTATCAAGAAGGGTGTGCAAATTTAGCTTCTACCCCAGATTAAAACATGAAGCATGTCCATGGTGTGATTTTCTCATGCTCTGTGTTAGATGTGTTTGTGCAGTACCAGAGCCAGGACAAGTTGCTAAAATACAAAGTTTCTTAGGAATCAGCTGCGTTTAATGACTTTGTTATAACTGAGGGTATAAATGAAAGTGACATTTATATAACAGACTTTCCAGTATAAAAGCCAAAGTCTGCTGGCTATAAACACTCAGAAAGCTTTACCATGAAAAATTATAACAATCAGGGACTAGATGTTACATTTAGAAAAAATGTAGGGTGAGATGTGTGAATCTACTGCCTTTTTCATTGCCTTTTTCCAGGAGGAATGACTTGAGCTGAAGTTCACTTTTTACTGCTTAAGAAGATTAGGTGGTTCATAGAAAAATAATTCAAAGTGCTTACTTTTTAAAGCTTTTTTAATAAGAAAACTTCAAAGAAGTTCATTTTAGAGTAGAATTCGAGTAATGCAGGTAAGGTAGTTAAGAATTCCCTCACTGAAATGTAGTTTGAAAAATAAACTTTCATGGCACCCATACAAGTATTTCTGTAGATCCTTATCTGTAAGAACAGCAACATATTTCTTTTTTTTAATTAAAGATCATTATAATTGCTAATGTGTGATTGTTTGGGGGCATGTGTGAGTCAAACTGTGGTTTTGAGAACACACTTTTTGAGAACATCTCAACCTTCCCCGAATCCTTCTCTGTGCTCTGACATCTGTGCTGAACTCAAATCCAGGCCCATGGTGGAGATGCCCTATGTCCTTGCCAAGGAGAGGAGCACCTCCAAGAGGACAAATGAGAGAGCTGGGAGTTATTCACAACAACTGAGGAAAAGAATTCCAGAAGGCAGTCACCATTTTGCAGAGAAGCTGATTAGCAGTTCTGGAAAGGAACAAAAAAAAAACCACCTTTGAAGCCAAAACAAAAGGCAGAAATGTTCCAATTATTTAGGGAAGAGGTGCTGCCTCACAAAGAATCAAAATCTAGAGAGAGGTGAGGTAGGATCGTTGCTGCTGGGAAAGGCATTGAGGTGAATTCAAGTCTGTGTGCTTTTTTCATGTTTTTTTTTCCTTGCTTATATGTTTTTGGTAGCTTTATTATATTTTATTGAGGGGGAGTTGGGGTATTTTTGAAGAGTTAGGTCTGTGTGTTTAAGAGGTTCCTTTAAAGCCTGTTCTGCTTTTTTCCTACTGCTCCAAGGATACTACTGGAAAACCAGAGTTTCTCAGAGGCAGAAATGTACTGACAGAACTGTCTCCAGAAAATTGTTCCCTAAGTCTTGATGTGTCCAGATAGTCAGCTTGGGTCTTCCAAGGTAGCCAGTAGTGATTCACTCACCATGGATATCTGTCTAGACATGAGAACTTGTAGCAATGAAAAGGTTTCTTATTCAGGTGTTAAGAGACTGTAGCAATTACATGATTGTTACTGGGGCAGGAGGTCTCAAACCATGGTAGGTTGTTACTGTCATGTCTTGTCCCACCTTCTTTGCATGCAGACTGGTTTGGAGTGTTTGGATCCAGCCAGTGAATCCATGTCCTTCTGCCACCTCACATTTGGGTTGATTTCTCCTATTTATGGGTTTCACATTGATGCTTCCATAAAGACACCTCCTCAAGGACTCTCTTTGGGGCAATGAGATCCTGAGATCCTGCAGTCTATTTTCTTAGCCAGTTTAAGCTCTGCTCCAGCACTTCACATTCTTAATTTCATGAGATAATCTCAGTTTCAACTCTCTGGTAACAGGAAGTCCTTTATTCATCCTTAGGCAAGGAATTTCTTAGCCTTTTAAACTTTATTCTGAAACAGTACTAAGCATATACAGATCACTGAAAAAGAGCATTCCTGCAAGTTGTTCCTACACAGTTTGATCTTGTAGCTTGTTTGTCTTAGATTGGGCCACTGTCCCTGCACCTTCATGCCTTCCCTCTGACTGGGCTCATCCAGCCCACACTGACCCATGGACTCTCTGAAGTCCATTCTTTCTATCCTCCTTTCTTCCCTCCAAACCAGCTTTTAGGGTGGGGAAGAATTAATTCTTCTTATTTCAAGACTGAAAGTGTGGAGATGGTCTGTGCTGGTTGTGATGGTTCTGTTTCTGTTTTGGGCCATTGTCATTCTGCATCTCCAGCTTTGATCCACCGTGAAGGGAATGACACCAAATAAATGTAAGCAGACCTTATGGCCAAGACTGTGTTTGCAAAATAAAATGGGGTTATCATTTTGATGGAGAACTATTTTTGGTGTGTCACAATTGCTCAGGTCCCTTTTGCCTGCCAGAATTGGGAATTTATAAACTCCCTCACTTGTTTCTTCACTCCAGAGAAGCAAAACCAGGAAACTGAAACTCCATTTTTCTTTCAAATGAATATTAATGGCAAATGTTATGAGGTACTTGGTCAGCTTTGTAATAATATACATGTCCATTCATGAGATGGTCCAGACAGAACAGAGGATTAGGAATTCAGAATTTAAGTCTGAATTTGAAAAGGCAGCACAGGAACTTCAGCCCCCAAAATATCCTCTGAACGTTTGGCTTTATTTCACGCTGTCGGCCAGGATTCTCCTTCCAGCACCACGATATTCATAATAAAGAAATAAATTAAATCCACCCCTTCCTGTCTGCCTCACAACACACGGCACTGTGCATGCTCAGCACATGTGTAGTTTTGATAAAGAGACATTATCGAGCCTGAAATCATTTTAAATAAAACAAATACTGTGGCTGCCCAGCACTTCCTCTGCAAGTAGTTCCTTGGACAATTCTTCCTTAACTCCCATATGTATGGAGTTAGTATATACACCCCTCAGTCCCCCCAGTTCATAGCAGGAGCGTTTCAGGCTGACTGTGCTGCTGTGTATTTTATATATAGGGTGTGAAGGGCAGCCAGGCAGGAGGGCCCTGCCTGTAGCACAGAGCTGGGTCTGGCACCTTCCACAGGGGATGGGACAGGGTCAGCTGGGCTGTCCTGATCTTCCCACCCGCTCCTCCTGCCCATGGGGTGGCCAGAGCTGGGTCTGGCACCTTCCACAGGGGATGGGACAGGGTCACCTGGGCTGTCCTGAGCTTCCCACCCGCTCCTCCTGCCCGTGGGGTGGCCAGAGCTGGGTCTGGCACCTTCCACAGGGGATGGGACAGGGTCAGCTGGGCTGTCCTGATCTTCCCACCCGCTCCTCCTGCCCGTGGGGTGGCCAGAGCTGGGTCTGGCACCTTCCACAGGGGATGGGACAGGGTCACCATGGCTGTGGCTGAGCTTCCCACTCACTCCCCCCTGCCCGTGGGGTGGCCAGAGCTGGGTCTGGCACCTTCCACAGGGGATGGGACAGGGTCAGCTGGGCTGTCCTGATCTTCCCACCCACTCCTCCTGCCCGTGGGGTGGCCAGAATGCAGAGGTGGCGGCTCCAAGCCAAGCAATCCCTGCCCCTTGCAGCATCCCTGCATCCTTGGGCGTGCTGAGCGTTTCCATCAGAGCCTCTGGGCTGAGCAGAGGGGAGAGGGCTCGCTCTGGGCAGCTCTGCCGTGGTTCTCACGGGGATTTTGGGGGGGCTGTGTCCCTGTGTCCCCCTGCCCAGGGAGCGGGTCCAGCCCCGTGGCGTGTCCGGCGCTGTTTGCTCAGCGCAGGCGACGCTGGAAAGGGCCAATTGCTGCAGAAGCGAAGGGGTCACAGTCAGACAAGGAGCAGTGGAAAAACAAATTGGGGATTGGATCACCACAGAGCATAAAGCAAACCGGGAGGGGACCTGCAGAACAACACGGCACCGGCTTTCTGTCCTCTTGGGTGCTTCAGACTGGACAAAGAAAGACTGAGCAATGTGCAGGCTTTTTTTTTCTTTTTTTTTTAAATTTTCAAAATAAAAAGTATCTTTGTCTGGTGCTTTGAATGTAGCAAGCATGCTGGTTCTAGCTCTCCCTGGTTTTGCTGGAGGGCCTGTGGGAGAAGGGCTTGACAGAATACTTGCAGCTTTCTCAGCATTTTCACTTAAGAAAAACAGTATTAAGATTCTGAATAGAGACTCTTTTTTTATCAGATGTTGCTGCACATGTTCAAGAGTTAAAGAGGTGTTAAGAAAAGGAAGACAGACTGTTGAAAAAGAAACTGCTTCCTTTTTGAATAATTATTTTACGATGAAATGCGCAGCAGAAGGGCTTAAAGGTCAGCAGAGCGATCAGGGCCCCTTTTGGTTCTCGGCGCGGCGCAGACATGTCGGAAGCAAACAGCAAACCTGTACAAGAGAGGCAGATAAAAGATAATTGGACAAAGAGGCACAGAAGGGGGAAGTGGCTCGTCCAAGGTCACGCACAGATCGGTGGCTGCGCTGGATTGAACCATCTGGGGTAGATCAGGTCTCCTGGGTGCTGTTCCCCTGTTTGATCCCCACACTGAGCTCATCTCCCTGGGCAGTTTGTGAGTGTTCAGGCACGGCTGAGCATCCCCCAGATGGGGAGAATCCTGCACCTCTGCTGGTTTTAATGTGGCAGAGGCAAAATCCAGTGCTGGAGCACAGGTTGTGCCCCAGCCTGGGGTTAGAGCCGAGTCCAGACCCTGATCCTTGCCTGCTTCCCAGAGCCCTGGCCATGGATGTCTTTCCTGGCTTTGTCTGAGACAGAGCAACAAGGGAAACCTTTCATTGTGCACCTAAAGGCTTGGAGACAATCAATTGAAACGTTTATATACATTTCTAAAATCTAAGAGGCATGAAAAAACCACCCCACCAGAAAGACTTACTTTACTGTAAAAGGGTCTAAATTCTGCAACTGCCCTGGGGCGTGTGGGGCACTCTTGATTTAACATCAAGGCACTTACGAAGTAATGGTGCTGTTAGTTTGCCAGACAGACGGATTCTTCCAGGAAAAGCAGGGTACAAAAGACCCCTATTCTATAACTGTGTCAGTATGTAATCTTAGGATCTAGGCTTAACGTTTTTTCATCTAAAGAAAAAGATGGGAGAAAATACCCTGTTTCAAAGGAAGAACTTTTAGGCCTTTAGCAATGCAGAGACAGAGGAGCAAAATCAGTGTCTTGTTTTCCTTGCAGATCGTCTCTAATAACAGCTCCTGGTATTGAGAGTCCTGTGGTTTGCTAGCACTAAAATGTAAAGTTATTTTGAGCATGAAAGCCTGAACGTCATTCTATTTTAAAAAATGTAAAAGAAGGAGAGGAATGTTTACAGCACATTGAAACCTGTGCGACAACTTAGCAAGAACCATTTTAACGATCCTCTTATTCCCTTTCCTGTTATGCACCATAAAATGAGAATGCAGTGTCAGTAATAAATAATATTGGCATAGGGGGGTGGATCACTCTGCTCCTGGAGCCAGGCTGGGTCAGGCTGAGCCTAAGCTGGGCTCAGTCCCAGCTCACACCCCGAGTGTGGGGAGGTGGGGCAGGAGCCTCCTCTCCTCTGCTGACCCCCGAGGCAGCAGAAAGGCTTGGGAGTTTGGGGCTTCTTTGCAGGAACTTAATTCTAACCACTATTTAGGAAACAGCCTGTGCCACTCCTGCCTCCCCGGGCTTTGTGACCCAGACGTAACAGGGATTAAAGCAGAATAGTTCTTCAGAAAAAAGGTTGCAGCAAATGTTGACAAATAGTGAAACTAAATCTGAGAAAAGACTTGTTCCAACTTTTTTTTTTTCAATCAGCATTCCATATGTGTTATGTGGAGAGTTAGGATGTGCTGCTACTTCTGTTACATAAGAGGGTTTTTTTTAATAAAGTGCAGTGCAGAATGCATGACATGAGGAGTGAGATGGGATATAAAGAAAAAACCGGCAAGAAAATAAGCAAAGCTACTATGTGTGTGAAACACACTCAGTGTGTTATTTCCACGATTCCATGAATTCCTTAAAGCCTTTTTTAATGTTTCTGAGGAAAAGCCTCAAAGTGAGAGGAGGGAGGCACAGGTTTGTTGGTTTTTTTTCCTTTGGTTTAAAGGAAGGTCTTGGTTAATTCTATTAGTAGACTTTGGGCTTGTTTTTATTTAAAAACAAAACAAAAATCTCTCTCAAGTTTAGAATTTCTGTACAGAAGCATTCTTCTTCTTTGCCAGAGAGGGAAGTATCTCCTTTTCATTCTGCTTGTTTTGGAGTATCTGCAGTTGTGTTTTGTGTTTGTTCTTTATTGAATGCAGTGGTGGGGCATTAATTCCTCCCTGACAGTGCTCGTTTCATTGCACTCCGATGGGCTCATTCCTTCCCACATGACAGACAAACTTGTCCTTTCACGTGATGATCCTGCTCTGCCCTGCCAGGGTTTGGTTGGTAATGGCTGCATTTCCTACCTTGTTTACCTCTGAATGCTTTTTAAAGGGATTTTTGTTCTGGCTCCCACAAAGGAAACAGATGAAAAAACCCCACAGTGAATTCTTGCTCCAATTCCAATCTGTTTGCTTTGGTTTTCCTTTTTAGATTATTGTTTGGCTTTAATTTGTTTGTTTCTCCTTTAAACGGGTTTGAGATTACTCAAGGGTTCCTTGTTCAGCAGGTCAAAGGGTAATTTGGAGACTTTGAAACCGTCTCCCTTTTTATCACCAAGTTTTGTTCTTCCCGGAGTCCAAAGGATTTTCAGGACGATAATAGCTCAGCTCCATCCAAGGGAAACGTGAGCAGCAGACCTGAGGCACTGCCAGAGGCTGGGGAAGCTTTTTGAGATGAAAACCCCGATCATCTAAGTCTAAATCAGAACCTTCATTAATCCTTGTGTGTAACTAACTAAAAGACTCAGTTTACTGGGTATTAAATACACTGAGATTGATAAGTTTGATACTCGACTGCCACACCAGGATGAAGACCCTCAATTCTGTATTTCTAAAGCTAAAAAATGTAACTAACTTCAAACCAGAGAGGTATCCCTGCACAAAAATACACAGTGTGTGCTATTAAAAAATGTCCTTTAACTGAGTCAGTCTGTCCCGGAGTTAATCCCTGCTTTTAAAAGTGGGAAGTCAGTTCCAACTGCTCAGCCACTGTGAATTTGTAGGACAGCAAATGGGGTAATGTAGGCTCCTTAACAAAAATTCACAGCTACTTCTGGTTTCTGCATGAAATTTTAATCCTCAAAGGTGCTGTGCACATGGAGAACTTCTTCTGCACCTTTCTAATATAAGTTTATTCATTGTTTATATTTTCCCAGTATTTTAAATCTCTTGAAAAGGAGGAAGGAATAAAAAAAGGGCACCTTTAAGATCTTCATTTCTTACTGAGGTCTGTAAATACAATAAATTTCAAGTGAATTACGGAGTGGAGAAAAATACATAGATTTTTTGTTATTTTTTAAAAGAAAGCAGAGTGTATGTATTCAGCTATGGGGGAGTTATAGGGTTGCAGCTTCTCAGTAAAAAAAAAAAGTTAAACTGTCTTCCCCTTGCAAGTTCACCTTGACATGAAGAGCAGCTCTGACCCAAACTCTTGGGAGTAGAACAGTCTCACAGGTGTGAGGACTGGGGAGAGGAGATAACCGAGATGTGTGTCTGTAGCTGCATTTTCAGCTTTGTGGTGAAGTGACCCAGAGTTTGTTCACTGATCCACTTCTTGACAGCTTTAAATCAGAGAGTATTTTTCTGTTTTTCTTTTCACACACGCAAGCCTCCAGTTCATCCTGATATCACAGAGAGGAATGTTACAAAGTTTACAGCTCAGGTTTTCAAGTGCAGAGAGTCTAAAGCAAATGAGAGATAAAGGTGTTGCTCTAAGAACCATTTGCTTCATATGCCCCCCCAGGGTAATTGAGTTCTGTATCCTCCATGGAAAAGACTTGCTGAAAACAGGCTATTTCCTACCAACAGAAACAAAGGAAATTGTACAATTAGATCACCGCTATTGCTTTTATTCTTTGAGCCACAGATTTTGTCCTCTCTGCTGTGTCTCCTTAGTCGCGGTAGGAACTGGAATACGGGCGATTCCAGGGGCAAGGAGGGCTGCCACCCCCTCGGAAGCTGCAGTGCCATTTCAGTCCAGTTGCTAAGGGATGCTCGAGCGAGATGTCGTCTGGGTCTTCTCTTCCAAATGACACATTGGTTTGGTCACAGCTCCACCCCCAGGGGCCATGGCCAAAAGTTTGCGAGGTCGTGGCCAGCGAGAGCCCATCAGGAGCTGCACAACTGGCCCAGCGCTAAACTAATTCACTGTTTCTTCTTTTCTGGAGGCTCCAAAGCCTCAGTGCCTTCAGCTCACTAACAAATGTGAATTGTTGGCAATAAGGGTGTTTGTCACCTGGAGGCTTTGGGGGAGAGCTGGACAAGTAAGATGGGCATCTGATCTGTATATAAAAGTGTCCTTTAATACCCTTTTATCAAGCCTCAGTTAGTTAGATTTTACCACAGGGGCACTATGCCCATACATACAGTTATTTAATCTTTGCATTATTTGTTCCTAAGACTGTTAGTTTTTCAGAAGTGAGTTTTGATTTTATGGTGAGTTCAGGCTCAGATTTTGCCTGCATTTACCCTTCTAATGGCAGGAGTCTTGTGAAACTGAAGTTCATGGATTTTTACAAGATGGAAGCTAATGGAACTAGTTCCAATAAGAAACACAATTTACTCTAAAGACACATTAGCAGCATTATGTTATTTAAACAAATAAAAAAGAGTGAGAACAGCTAATGTGTTGGTATGCTCACTCTCCAAATGATGTGCTCCTAATCAGGACAGCACTGGAAAAACTCCTGGCACTTCAGTGGGTTTGTGAACTACGGGTGGTGCCTTAAGTCTTTTGTCCTGTCATATTTCAGGACAACAAAAGTCTGTAATTGCTCATAGGTTTCACAGTTTGGGAGTTCTCTTGTTGTTTTCTGCAGCTTTTGACACTTTCACACTCTAATAACACTTGTAGTACAAGGAACTGATTCTTAATTCTGTTGTAACTGGGAACTTTGTGAATTAGCTGAGTGTGTTTTTCCTTTTCAGCTACCTCATGCTTTGTTGAGCCCAGAGACACAGGACAGGGGATGTGCAGCAGGAGGGCAGCGATTCCTGGTGGATTTTAACCTCGCAGAGCCCGTCCTGGTTTGTGTTTGGGAGGGGATGGGTGTGCACTGCTGGACAACAGCACTGACACAGCCCTGTCTGTGGGTGCTTGGGCATATTTACTTGCTCCCATTTCCCTATGCTAACATCACTAACTAAGATTCTGGCCTTTTGTTATCTCCAGTGATGATTTTTATCTTGTTTATGTATATTTGTGTTTGGAGACTGAGATGGGCTCCCTTCCCCCCAGCTGGGACCCAGGGAGAAGCAAAGCCTGGAGGCTGGGGCACATTTTCCCTGCTGTGTGAGGTGGCAGATACTGGCATTTCTGCATTCTCTTCATACCTGAAACCTTAAAAAACTATGAGGTTTTATCATTTTCAGTCTGAATTCTGCTTTATTGACTCCTTTATGCCTTGTAAACTCCACAGTTAAAATATATTTGATTATTGTGTGTTACATGGAAACTATACAAATAAATAAAAGACCTATAAAAGGTGCAAGGAATTAAAATGATCTTTGCTTCAGATGAATCTGGGCATTGCTCAGCCATGTCTCTGTAAGACTTCTAAAACTGCCTTAGCCTAAAATAGCACCTGGAGATGTTGGTAAGTCTCTCTCCAATGACTCCAGAATTCTCAGGCTTTGTGTACCCCAAAGTTCTGGCATGTAAAAATAGCCTGAAAGTGCCAAAAACTCCTCAAAGACCAAGATATGGTGGTGATGTTCCTTGTTTCTCCCGAGGTCCACCCTTCTTTTAGCAAGGGCAGCTCAACAGATGTATTTGATGACATTAACTGTGACCTCCTCATTGTTTGCTCTGTTCACATAATTATTTTACTGTAGGTGTTTCTAAATATAGTAACTGGATGATGTAAGAAGGTGTGTTCATGGGAACACTGTTGTAGATAACTGAATTTTGCAAAAGAAGTTAAATAATATTTGTATAGTAAAGGACATTTCCCAGGGGAGGGTTGTAGAGAAAAATCACCTGTGTATTTTAGCGACCTGGACTATATGAAGTGCAAAGCACCAACCTTTGTTTTCTGGGCGTAACTGATAAGTTGTGTAATTTTTGTAACAAGGTTTCCAAAACATATTTTAGGAAAGAAAATGGAGGCAGACAGTGGGTAAAACCATACAGAGAAGCAAGTGAGTGCATCCAGTCATACTCTGCCACTGCACAGCATTCCCTGGTACCTTGAGCCCTCTGTCCCAGCTGGGATGGGCAGAGATGGGCAGGGACAGGCAGAGCTGGATGGGCAGGGACAGGCAGGGATGGACAGGGTTGGGATGAGTGGGGCTGGAATGGGCAGGGATGGACAGGGACAGACAGGAGTATGACGGGTGGGGATGGAATAGGAAGGGATGGAAAGGAGCAGGCAGGGATGGACAGGGACAGGCAGGGATGGACAGGGCTGGGACGGGTGGGGATGACAGGGACAGGCAGGGATAAACAGGGCTGGAAGGGGTGGGGATGGACAGGCAGGGATGGACAGGGCTGGAACGCGTGGGGATGGACATGAATGGACAGGGACAGGCAAGGATGGACAGCCCCTCACCGGCCTCCACAGGGGCTCCCAAGCCCTGCAGATCCCGGGGTGCGAGGGAGCTGCCCCGCGCCTGGAAGCGCCTTCGTCCAAACCCCAGACACAAACCAGACCGCACAGTCCAATAACCCGTCCATGAATCATTTCCAAGCGCAACACAAAGCGCCGCGGGGACACGACTCCCTTAACAATTTATTCCCAACTCTCCTAAGCCGGAGCGCAGCTCCTGGTGTTTTGGGGGGCCGTGTCCATCCTTGGGGGCTGCGGGGCCGTTCGAAGCGGGCGCCGGCGGCGCGGGGTGACGCGGGCATCATGTGAGCCCCGCTCGCTCCCGGCGTGCAGCGAGAGCCGCTCGCCCCACCCCGCGCTCCGCGGAGCCGTTCAATAGGGGAAGGGGGAAAAAAAAAAGGAGAAAAAAAAAAGGGAGAGGAGGAAAAAAAAAAAAGAAATGCGGGAGAGAGCAGGAAAAATAAGACGGGGCGAAACCCGCCCGTAAGGGACAGGTTCTGCTCGGGGCGCACAGACCAAACAGCCTTTTTTTTGCCTTTTTTCTTTTTTTTTTAATTCTTCCTTCTCGCCGAGAGGATTGAGCCACCTGGAAACCGCATGTGAAAAGAGCAGCAGCAAAGAGAAGGGAAAAAAATCACTAACAGGAGGAGAGGGGGAAAAAAATAAAGGGGAGGGGGTTTGGATTGGAACCCCCGCCCCGGTGCGGGAGCAAGGACCGCGGCCGGAGGGCGAGGAGCTGCGGCGGCCGGCGAGGGAAGGCAGAGAGGCGAGGAAGAGACATTTCCCGATCCTCCCCGCCGAGCATTTGGGGAGGTTTCCACGCCTGGAGCCCGTGCCTTTGGATCTAAAGAGGATTATTCTTTTGCTGGGGGTGGCACCGAAGCTGGAGCCGCTGCCGTGCGTGCGGCGCGGGGGGGGCCATTCCCGCTGCCCGTAGCGGAGCCGCCGGGGCGCGGAGATCCCCGCGGATCGCGGCGCTCCCCCCGGGAAAGGTGCGCCGAGGGGATCGGCGGGGGGCGGGGGAGCAGAGGCAGCTGCAGCTGCCGGGAAGGAGGCCCGAACGAGCGGCAGCAAAGTCATCGCGATCGGCCCCCCCTCGGCCCGCTCCGCGCTTGGCGCTCTCCATGTCTCTGG
>VWZD01005106.1:17202-90836 GCA_013396695.1 Sakesphorus luctuosus | reverse complement strand
CGGGCAGAGCAGGAGGAGGAGGAGGAAGAGGAAGGGAGGAAGCCGGGGAATGGTTTGGGGGAAACGGAGGGAGGATGTGGGTCGGTGTCGGAGGGAAGCGCGGCCGCGCAGGGCCGGGCGGGCTGGGCACGGGCTCAGGCTCGGCCCCGCGCTGGCGCACCAGCGATTGCGGGAGCGCCCGCACCGCCCGGGCCAGGTGCGGCCCCGCAGACCGGCCCCGTGGGTGTGCTCGGCAGACAAGACACCTTCGGGAGAGCAGGCTGCGGCTCCGCCAGGCTCACAGAGACCGCTATGGGGGAGGGCGAGGAAATGTGTTGTCAGGCTCGTTGTTTCGGCGTGTTTCGGAGCGGCGTGTGCGGAGGGGCCGCAGTTACGAGCCGTGCGTTGTTTTGGTCTCCTGTGCACGCTCTGCAGGCTCCGTGTGGAGCTCAGGGTAGGCCGCGCCGAGCTGACTCAGTCTTGGGCTGAAAAAACCCTCCTTGAAGGGAAGGGGGAGAAAAAAAAGATTTTTTTTTGTAGCCTGTGAATTTGTGTTTCACCAGTAAAACCTTTCAAATACTCATTTGAAGGAAGAGACAACATTAATGGGTAGTCACTGGGGCTCCAGCAGCACCTGCAGCACTGAAGAGCCTGCCAGGGCTCCAGCAGAAATCTTGTAACAGGATAATTTGGACTTCAGCTCTTGGGGAATGTCTTGGACTTCGAGATTTCAGGCTGGACATTACGTAGATACATAGAAACCATTTGTCATCAGACGCGTTGCTTTCGTAAGAGGCAAAATTTCAGCAAACAGAAACATGATGGGCTTGCCTGGATTTTTTTTTTTTTAAGTTTTGGTGGCTGAAAAGTAGTTTAGATACTTGTAAATAAAAATTGCTTGTTTTTAGTGATGACAGTAAGGTCATCCTTGTGCCTGTGTTTTAAAGTGGTAGCTCAGCTGTTACAGTTTCTGCCATGAATTGTGCATAGTCTGTAACACAGACTCGCTGGTAGGAAAAAACCCATATAAAAGCACACATCCCTATTGTTTCCTTTCTAAGACACGTGAAATAAAAAGCCAAGCACTTTGAATCTTTTCAAATCATATTCAAATAGCAACAGAGAAGAGCTGCTGAATATTCCAGCGGGTTTGTGCCGCTCCTCACAGGCCCCAGCGCTGGGCACGTGCCTGTGAAGCCTCACGGAATTAATGGAACTCTCCTTGGTGGTGAAGTTAAACATGTGCCTAATTATTGGGGAGAATATGGCCTTAACGAGCAGCCAAACACAGGCTTGTGTAGATGTAATACTTCACTTTGGTTCCCTGGTGTTGTATCTGATCCAGAGAACCCAGGTGTGTCAATACCAAACCGTATGTGTTTATAGCAAATGCAACAACCATCCAGCCCCGTTCTTGGCCTAAGTGAAGTATAGATTTTGGCTCCCAGTGCTTATAAATAAAAGATGTGACTTACAGTTACTGCTGGAATTGAGTTGCTAATTATTTTTAAATGGAAATATGACTGTAGCAAATATAGCTGTTCCTGAATAATTCTTAGCTGTGAAGAGGAACCAGAATCTCTGTCTCAACCCAAGATACTAATTCTTGATCAGTTTCGCCACCTGTGTTTATTGCCTGGTGCCACCTGCCCGGAGAGACAGAAGGGTGTATGTTACAGAATAGTAGTTTAGGGGAGAAGTGGTGCTTGCATGGAGAGTTGTGGATGAAAACTGCTCTCTAAATGCTTAGAAAACATCAGGGAGCAAGGAGAGGAAAAAGGAGTCAGGCTCTGGCATTAAAGTGGCAAAACATGCAAGCAGGCTTTATGGAGAGCAGAGCAGGACTAGGGGGAATTCACAAGGGAGAAGGAAAGGAAGGGAGAAAGCAGGGGGGGAATGCGTTTGTCAGAAAATGAACTTTGAAATATAGCTGCTAAAATACAGTTTTGAACATGAGGCTCAAAATGGAGGCTTGTGCTGTCAGTGTGTGCGAGCAGAGGCCTGACATCCTATAAATACAAACTGTACCTCCCTGCCCGTTCTGCCACAGATGTACAGTTCCTGTTGTCGAGACACAGGCTCATGTGAGCAGCAAACAGGCAGCCGGGAGATGCTAAGGGGAATCTTTCTAAATTTTGCCAGGTTGTGATACTACTCTTGCAGAAATATGTTTGCTGTATATAGAAAGCTGCAGGTCTGGCAGCGTGGAGCAGCTCAATTAAATGCTGCTGTTGGAGCTGTGCAGCGTGCATGGCAAAGCGGGTACTCCAGGCAGATGGGCTGCCCTGTGCACTGGCATCCGAGCAGCTCAGCAGAAATAGCATCCATCCACTTATGGAAACTGGAGTAAAGTGGAGGGAGGGTTCTGTGCTGCAGGTACGTGGGGGAGGCAGGGCAGAGCTCTGGGGGGATCTGTGGAGGAGGCAGCCACAAAGGGGGCTTTGCATCTCGTTGTGTTACAGGGTTGTAGGGAGGGTGGGTGGTTGCTTACAAGACACAAATAAGAGAAGGAGGTTTTTGTAGCTTTGTGGGTGGAGGCTTAAAGGGATGCCTTCCTTTTTCAGATGTGAGTATCCACGTATTTTACTTCTTGTGATTTAAGTTACACTCTTTAACTGGGGGATGATAAACTGCAGCCAAAAGTAAATACTTTAAGGATCTAACAAAATGCTTCAGTTTAACAGAGACTTCAGTCAGTCCTTCCCTGTGTCAGATAGTAGCAACAAGGCTTTGACACACCCTGTCTTCTTCTCTGTAAAATGTTGTCCTTTTTCTTTCCAAATACTGCAATCTGCTTTTAACGTTGACACTGGAAAAACGGACAGTGAAATGATCCAAGATTCAGATCTGACACATGACTTGAGCCGGGCATTTATTTTTAGCTACAACTGAAGTTTCCAGTGGCAATTATTTCTTTCACTTTTCACTCTTGCACTGTAGAAAACCAACTTTCTCGATTTTACCCCAAAGAAAAAATTCTAGTGTGTCCCTTAATCACTCATGCTTCCTTCTGAAATTGATTTACTTTCATTTTCTAGGTGCTGGTGAATCCGGTAAAAGCACAATAGTCAAACAGATGAGGATCTTGCACGTGAATGGATTTAATGCTGAGTAAGTGCATTTGTTTTTTCACTTTACAACGTACCTTCCTCCTGTGCACCACACAGAGTCACTGCTGCTGCTTTATAGCTTGGGGGCTTTTCTTCTTGCTGCTCTCCCACTGTCTCTAGAGTTTGGATGTGTATTTTTAGATTAGATTAATAGACATTAAGTTGAAGAAGTCAGGCACCAGTCGTAAGTCAGATCTAGCAGTATAAAATTACTTATATCAAGGCATAGCTGATTTGGTCAAGGCTCAAGTTTGGTGTGTTTGTTAACTGCAGTTTCTTTCACAACATGGCTGACGCTGATTTACCTCAGCTATAGCACATTGGTTCATACTGCTGTAAACATGCCTCGTGTCAGAGTACAAAATGAGTGCAATTTTCTTTATTTACAGCAAGTAAGGCTTTAGTTTCTGTCTCCTCACAAAATGAAACTGTACTATGAATTTTGGGGATTCTGTTGTGTGTGCTTGTCCAGATGTTTGTGTTAAATTATGTTTCTAAAAGCTTTTATTTTTTACACTTAATATCTGTTCAGTTTTTTGATAGTTGTGAAGAGGAGAATGGCATTAAGATAGGAAAAATTAATTACCTGGGTTTTTTCATCTGAGAAGGATTTGTGTTTGATAACTTTTTGTCTAACCTTGCTAGACAGTAGGAAGAGATTCTTCTGCATGTTAGTTGATGCTTGCAAGCATCTGTGTGTGTATCCCAAAACCTGCTAAATTAATTCTAATTGAATCAAGGTGTTGAAATTTCACAGCTTATTTTCTCTGTTCACTTTTAATTTTTTTTAATTATATTTCTGGCTTGGTCTTGCTTGTTGTCAAACATAGCAGTTTTGTTCTGTCATCCTCTAGCTTTTAGTGGTATCATCTATTTTGCAAATCCTGCCTTTTTGGGAAGATTAAGCTTTAGGTTGTCTTCCAGTAGTTAATTATTGAGTAGGAATGTCTGAGTTAAAAGTTTAGCTGAGGAGCCTGGATGATACTTCTTCCTAATCACCAAATGCTAGTTCAGGATAAGGTACACAGTCTTTTAAATGAAAGTTCAGACTGATTCATAATAAATTACGTTCTGTGCTACATGTTTTTAGCTCCTCTTTAAGGGGAATATTTTCTTTTTCCAAAACAACTTTTTATAAGTGCCCAGTCCTGCATCCTGTTACTGCTGAGTTGTCTCCGTCGTTTTGGCTGCTCTTGTTACTAAAGACCTCTTAAAAGACTTGTGTGAGTTAAAGGGTTTGCATGAGTTGACTTGGATGTAGCAGCTCTCAGCATTGGGTGCTAAGTGAAAGTGAATGAAAGTGGCAGTGGAGGATCCCTGGTACCTTTGAAAGTGTCGATCTGTTTAACCAACACAGCTCTAAGTTTGTAAGCACAGGGGTGCTCTTGAGGAGTTGTGGCTGCTGTGGAATGGTGTGTTACGTAGGTAGATAACCTGCGCCCTGCCAGCTGCACCCCAACTTTGTATGAGCTCCAGAGCCCCCTCCCACAAAGCCTGCAGGGCTGGGTTGGGTGGGATGGGAAGGGCTTTGCAGCAGGGTGTGTTCCCCCAGTGTCTCCGTGCGCGGTGGGTTTGGGCAGAGCCGAGCGAGCCGCTGGAATCCAGGGCAGCATGGAAGTTTGGCCTCAGGAGGCTCTGCTGGCTTCTGCCTTCTCAGAGCAAGGGCTTTGGGTTACGGAGCAGCCCTGTGCCAGCACAGCCCTGCTGCCAATCATGGAGTGTGTCCACGTGGGAATGGCAGGGAAGGTCCTTGCAGCTCACGAGCCGTGGATTGGTCTCCCTCCCCTGGCATTTGGTCCTTTGTGCTTGTCCTTTGGTGGGTCGTACATATTGGAACGTTGAAGTGCATAAAAATCAAATAAAGAAGTGGTGTATTTGTAATGTTCAAGAATTAAGTTATAATGCATCATTTTAGGTTTCTGTTGCCAAAAACAATCAGTAGATCATAACATACACTTTACAGGAGGGAGAAGGCTGTTTTCCAGTGTTCTAAAAGTACAAGAAGTAAGTTATAATACATCATTTTAGGTTTCTAGTGCCAAAAATAATCAGCAGATCATAACATACACTTTACAGGAGGGAGAAGGCTGTTTTCCAGTGTTTTGAAATCCTTGCAAGTTACACATATGTCCTTAAGTAACTTGTATTTTCTTCCAAGAAACAAACTGCTCCCTATGTTGGCCTGCTTTCCCTGTTACCCTTTTTGCTGCATTCATTCCCTTTCTGTCCTGCTTACCTTGTGGAAAAAGGATGTGGGATTCAGCTAATGAGAGAGATAGCATGAAGGGTTTTTTTGGAAGGGCAGGAAAAGTAAAGCCTGAGTTCTCTTGATGTCCTGATCAGTCATTCTGGAGCATAAACATGTTTGCATACAACAGCACAGCTGGTGCCACGAGTAACAGCAGAGTGTTGGTGAAAACTGTGCTGTGCTGGACATGAGGAGACTTTTTTTAATGTTGGTGTAATGGACATAATTGTAGTTTTGAATTATTCCCGTTGGAGCAGCTTATTCATGTGCCTTGAGAGAAGTCCAGTTTAAAGTCCTGTCTAAAATTTGTTTGGTTTGATTGTCCTATGACAACTGATGTTCATGGCAGGAAGAAGATAGCTGTTAGGAAAAACGTGCTACTAACAAAGGAATCCAAGTTTTTATTTAGTGTTACTCAAATGCTCTTCTTTGAGGTGACTAAACAGGATACCCAGTGCTTAAAATTCTGGCCTACTTCAGTGAGTGTGAGGGAATTTTCCTTGTTTTGGTTTTAGGATTCTGCCCCTAAATAGTTGAAGGGACAGCTGTCCTGGGCATTTAGGTGAATTATTGTAGCATTTAGCAAGGTGAAATCTATGTAGTTCTACAAAACTAGAAGAATTTCCTCTGGGACTCCAATCCTCAATCCCTTTAGCTAATTAATTATTTGAGGAACTGTGTGGAATCAAGTGCTCCAGGTAATTAATGTGCTGAATAGTTAAAGCTAAATTGGATGTGAAGGTGGTTAAAGTTCTAGGCGAGTTAAGTACAGCAAAGACTGTTGAATTTTTTTCAATGTTCCTTTCATCAGCTGTAGTTGAGTTAGAGACAGAAGTGTGTTCCTTATTGTTTTCCTGTTGGGAAGGTGGCATGTGGGAATTGCCAGCACTGTGGTGTTGGTGAGTGCAGTGGAATGTTGGAGGGGCAGGGCACGCTCTGCAGCACAGGCTTTGCTGCATGGGGTGCTCAGGAAGGGCTCAGCCTGCTTCCAGCTCCTGCAGAAAGGCTTCAGGTGGCTGTGCTGGCATCTCCCATCTCCCTGCAGCAATTCCAGTGTATTCCTCCAGTGTTCCCAATCTTTAACATGGAAGAGCTGCCTTCAAGTGTAATGAAGACACCATATCAACTAAATCTTCTGCTCTTTGCATTACTGCCAACAACAGAGGCCCTTGTGATGCAGAAAAGGTTTAAATTAGGCTTTTAATAGCAGGAAGCCTGTGACTTCCCTTCCTTTCCTTTCCTCCCTCCTCTCCACTTCAGCTGTCTTTCCATGGGGCTGTTCCAGAGGAGAAGGTCTGTGCTCTGTGAGCATCCATGGATAAAGTGGAGCTGAAATCTCCTCTTTCTGGCTGTGCACAAGTTCAGATGACAATCTTTATGACCAGGAAAGGACTAAAAATGGGAAAGGGAGGACAGGAGGAGTAAGGAATGGAGTAGGAAGCATTAAACGTGTTGTTCAGGCTGAAGAGGAGAAAGCCCACGGAAAATAGCTGGTATATCGAGGCAGGGGTTCTTTGCTTCTCTGATGGCTTTTCACTTAATTTTTTTAAGCCCTCTTTTACCCTCAGTGATCACTGTGGCTTTGGCTGACAGACTCTAAGGAGAGGGTCATTGTCATGCACGATTTTAGAAAGCGGGAATTGGCACAGGCAATAGACAATTCTGAAGTGTCATGGGAAAAACTGGGACAAGCAGAAAGACTTAAATAGAAATAAATGCTTGAAATGTGACTTACGAAATCCACTACAAAGATTGACAAATAAGGGGAATGTGCCTTTGTGATCAGCAAGTTTGGGTAGTATTCAGGAAGTCTTGAGGTTATAGGGAATTTCAGGTTGTGCTTCTCAGCCTCAGTTTCCCAAATGGTGTTTCCCAAATGATGATGATGACACTTTCTTTAACGAGTATGTTGAAGTGTTGAGCAGGCGTTTGTGTATTTATCAAATCTGTTGAAGATGGCAGAAGCAGAGCTGAATAGCTTTATTTTCAGGCCTTAGATGATAAGTATATTTGTATTTGTCTTACACTTTTAATAATTACTTTCTCTTGGTAGGAAAGTTAAGAAAGCCAAGTCACCCTCCTGTAAGTTTCAAACATTTTTCTCACCCAGATTTAGTAGTTTGTGGGGAAGAAAAAGTAGCACTTCTTACATTTCCTTCATACATGAACTGCATTACCATTATTATTATTTCACATAAACCGAGTAAATGATCTTATATAGAGACTTTGGTCAGTGTCAGTCTCTCTTGTGACTGAATTCACTTTGTCCTTGGGAACTTTACTCTTCTGCTGTCTAATACTGTTGGGGCTTTTCTGACTTCGGTCTTTCTATTCACGTGATTTCATGGAAGGCAAGTTAATGTTGTTAGTGAGGAAAAGGTGTATTTGTAACCAAGTCTTTGTGTATACAAATATTACTGCTCCATTTGAACAGTTTGTTTACATTTGTGTATCAATCCTGTATTTCTGGGATGGTCCTGTCAGTTTCTTGTCAAGAAACAAACAAACTTTGTGTTTTACTTGACTGGCAACAAGTGGGGTTTTTTTGTGGTGTTTGAGCAACATTGAAATTTGGAATTATATGAAATGTTTATTATGCAAGTTAAACAAAAGTTCCATCAACTTGGAAAAAAATGAGAGGTAATACCTGCTGATGTTACACCTAAGAAAAAAGAATTTCCTTAATTGTTAGGATGTTTAATGTAGTGTTTATGTGCTTGAAATAGTCTTTTGTTTGGAAATACTTTTATTTCTACTCTGTTCTGTGAAAGAGTAAATCTGAACTCAGTGAAGCAGCATTAATGTTTTGTTAACATTAAAAAAAAAAAGAACTTTTCAGTTTGGTTTTTTTCCCTAAGTTTCTTACGGTGTTTTTCCCTAAGATATAAAACATTTTCCATTAGGAACATGTGCAAATGGTTTGCATTTAGGTCTCCTACTCAGGTGTGATTTTTTTTAATATTGTGAGTTTTCAGAAAATTCTGAGGGTTTAAAATGTCCACCCTGGGCCTTATTTGGCAAAGGCTGTTAAGAGACTGTGGCACTGAATATTCCAGTAGTCAGTGGAATAACTCCTTTACCTGTCTTAAATGAAGCCATTAAAGTATTTCCATGTGCAAGTGAAGTGAGGGGTTTTTCAGGGTGAAAAATGATGTCATGGATGTTCCTGAAAGTATTACAGAAAAGCAATCTAAAAGTTGAAGGGCTGGATGGTTTGATCTGGTTTTTGATGCTCAGACAAACCATCAGTGCAGAGGTGACAGCAGAGAGTTAAAAGCAAGCCCTGACTTTCATTTTTACATTGTGCTTTATTTTCAAGTGCCTGTTTTGTGTGTTTGCTTTCTCAAGAAGCTGTTACTTAGGTAAAAGAAGGAAAGTGGGAATTGAACATAAAAATTTCTTTATTTTGATAATTTCCAGGGAAACATCATGTTGCTCGTAGCAAAACATGCATTTACTGGTTGGGAAATGTTGAATTCTCCTAGAAAAGCAGTATTTAAACTGCCAGTTTTGTGTTCTTGCATATTGAGAGCTCTCTATCCTCTCAATTACTGTTCCTGGCCTTGCAGCTTGACATTTGTGCTTTCAATTAAACATTTCAGTGTTCTGATTAATAAAAAAACCAAAAAACCACCACCACAAAAAAAACCCCCAGGAGTAAACTCATCCCTTCAGCTAAATTTGCATATGTTGCAGACATGACTTGGCATGTAAAGGGCCTGGCCAAAAATATGCCAGTAGTTTTATTTGTTTTGAGGTTTAAATTTCACAGAAGCTTTTTAAAGTGTGCAGCTATCAGCCCAGCAGAAAGCTTTATATTGGAGTTGTAGAGTGCTGGGAGAGCAGTAACTCTGAATAGTGGAATGGGCATGAGTGATGTAATCTGAGAAGCAAAAGGGAGAGACAGAGGAGAGCTTAAGCCTCAGCTCTGTGGAAAACACTGAATGGCTCTGGGAGCATTTTGACTTTCCAGGGTAGATGTGGGATTTTACCCATTAGTTTTGGTAAAAATCAAACAGATGAAAATAAATGCCTTTTTGGGGGAAAGTTTACACGTTTCCTTTTACTTTCCCAAAGCAGCAAATAAGCTGATTAGTGGGTGGCTGAGCTGATGGGCTCTGGTTTCTGGGGGTTGTTCTGTCACACGGATCTTTTCTGAAAGTCCCTCCCAGTCCCCTCCAGTGTCTGCAGCTCCTCTCTGGGACCTGGAGCTTTCCCAGTGTGTCCTGTTTCCACCAGTCCTTGGCCCTGGTGTCCCTGCAACAGATCCCTAAATATTCCTGCATCATCCAGCCCTTTATTTGCCTTTTTCTGCTTTTCCTGCTACCTGGGCAAAGCCAGCTGCTGCAGATATGCATGAACTCTTCCTGCTTTTCTTCACTGGAGCAACTAATTTTGGTCCCTCTTCTACTCAGCCTCTGATTTTCATCTCATGAAATTAATTTCTGCAACACCAACCCTTCTTCAAGTTTGACTGGACAACAGCATCTGAAATGGAGTGAGACAAAGAGCTAAAAAAAGTCTTCCTCAATTCACTCCTAATATTTTTAAAAATGTTTTTACTCTGCTCCAATTTCTTTCAAGTTGATGGAAGTTGCATAAACATTTTCCATAAACTCTGACTCTGCACATTTGTGAGTTAAAGTGGAAGTGGTGTGTTTTTCTCCATTTTCTTATCTTAAGCAAACATCTACTACTATAAGCCAGCGTATCGTGTTCTGTTTAACTTGTTATTTAATAAATCACAAACTGTATTAATGCTGCAAAAAACCTTTAAGTAACTTAAAAAATACAGCTCTCTGTGGAGAATATTAAATATATATATCCACATTCCACACTTCATTGTCCTTTGTGAAAAAATGCAGAGTTTTTTTCAGGTTTTCACCAGCTCTTCTCAATAATTAGATATGCAGAGTGGTTACCTTTTTTCTAGCCAGTGGTACAGAATCAGTACTTTGTGAAGAATGTTCTTCTGTGGTATCTCACTTTATTTCTTATTTCCCATATATTTTAAATGGGCAGACTGGGCAGTGCTCTGCTTTTTTCCAGTAAAAAGTATTTAACTTATTTATATATTTATTTATTACTTTCTATATTAACAGAATGCTGTTTATCATCCTAAGCTCATGGAAATTACCTTTTTGGTATTAAAGGGATACCTTGCCATTACTGCAATCCCTGAAGGTTTCCCTTACTCCATGACATACTTATATTTTATCTGGCACCAGTCATTCCATTTTTTCATTTTCATTATGTTAAAACCTCATGTTCTTTGTCCCATAAGATAAAAATTATTATCAATAAATATCTGTGCCTTTCTCTGCTCCTTCAAGCAATCCAGATGTGAGTGTGGCTTCTTGTTCCTGTTTACTTGGGTTGCTGTTCTCCTGGGCTGGGGGAGCAGCTTTGGGGATTCTGAGGCACTTTTTAGAAGTGAAAACACTCCTCTTGTTCCACTTTTCTGAGCATCCTTCCCAGGCATCTCCGAGATCAAGGCAGGCAGAGCTGATGCTTTGAAATGTAATCCAGCAGGCAAATCTATCTCTGTCTTTAGTTTTAGATATATCCTGCATTTACAGGGTTGCCCAGGTCCCTTCTCTGATGAAGAGTTGAGGTGCAGAAATTGTGGAGTTTAATCCTGGTCATTCAAAACCCTCAAGTTGACATGAAGGAAATTCCACTGAGAGTTTTGGGGTTTTTTAATATGAGTCCTGATAATGAAAATAATATGCCCAGCATTTACTTGGACAATTGAACCTTGAGTTAATGGTAAATGTAAGTATTTAGGATACAGTACAAAGGAGCTGCATTTTTAATAATTATTTCTACAACTGTACTCCAGTGCAAACCTGCAGTTAATTAACATTACTTGTTTACTGCTGAGCTTCCTGACTCAGAAACAGCCACACATCGAGGTGTGTTTCTGACAGCTAAGGGGGAAAATTACCCACTTTTTGAGAAATGTAGCAGTGGAATGTCTTAGTGAGATGCTTTTTAGGTGCTCACTATTACAAGAGTGCAGAATAGCTTGTGACCCTCTCTGAGCTACCTGTTGCTGTCTGAGTCTCCACAGGGCAATTTAATAACTCACTGTGTTCGCTTCTCTTTCTAGTGGAGGCATCGGAAAATAATTATCTGTCCCAGCTGCACCCTGGTGGCCTCCCAGGAGTGGAGGGTGAGCTGAAGGAGCAGGCAGAGGTTTGCAGGGATTCCTTCTGGGGGTTGGTGCGGCCCCAGGAGATCCCACACTGAGCCCTGAGTGGCACCTGCACAGCTGGCTGGGGATTTCCTGCTGCCTCCTGAATCGCTGCCACTTAAACACTCTCCTCTTGTCTGCAGGGCTGTGTGCTTACACAGGCTTTGCTTCCTTCAAGTTAACACACTTTTATTCTGTTTTGACAGTACAGTTATCTGTGTAATACAAATATTCATATTAATTAGAAAGTGTTGCAAGGAAATGGGTATCTGAAGTAAATGTCTTCCTTAAGTCCAAGGCCACACCTTGAGTGTTGTGTTCAGTTCTGGGCCCCTCAGTTGAGGAAAGAGATTGAGGGGCTGGGGCGGGGCCAGAGAAGAGCAACGAGGCTGGAGAAGGGAGTGGAGCACAAGTGCTGTGGGGAGAGGCTGAGGGAGCTGGGGGTGTTTGTGCTGGAGAAGAGGAGGCTGAGAGGTGACCTCAGCACTGTCTGGAACTGCCTGAAGGGAAGTTCTGGCCAGGTGGGGGTTGGTCTCTTCTCCCAGGCACTCAGCAATAGGACAAGGGGGCACGGGGGGCTCAAGCTCTGCCAGGGGAAATTGAAGTTGGAGAGCAGAAAAAACTTCTTTGCAGAGAGAGTGCTCAGGCATTGGAATGGGCTGCCCAGAGAGGGGGTGGATTCCCCATCCCTGGAGGTTTTTAAGGTGAGCTTGGCCGTGGCACTGAGTGCCATGATGTGGTAAAGGGACTGGAGTTGGCCCAAGGGTTGGACTTGATGATCTCGGAGGTCTTTTCCAACCCAATCCATTCTGTGATTCTGTGATAAGTCTGTAATAACAAAGGATGCCTTGCTTGTATCTTACTTGACTTTTATTTTAGTTTAATATAGATAAAAATGTGTAGTGGGACACTTAACACAGTTCCTTCAGGAAACTGTGTGTGATGCCTATTTTAACTTAAAGTAAATACTTTAGCTAAATTTGGTTTAATGTGGCATTACTGTGGAAAAACTAAAATAGTTGGTTTCATGAATTTTAATGTAATTCCATAACAGTGATTGGCATAACTTCCCATATTTTGTGTTGCTTTTAACCGGTTAAGACCATTTGAGAAAAATATGAAAACTTACAGCTGTAATAACTTTTTAATAAGCAAAAGATAGCAATCAGAGGAACACAGCCATTTGCTGAAAAGATCTTACTGAATACCTTTAGTTTTTTTGTTTTTCTGGAATGAGACTGTAATCACAGCACTGCATTATTCATGGAAAAAACTCTGGGTACAAAGCAAAGGTGAGGAAGATTAATTTAAATGAGAGAGAAAACTGGAAGGAGGAAGGCTGAGATGAGAACTTGGGGTTCTTGGGAGAGCTGAAAACACTCAGGCTCCATCTATCCATAAGCCCCAGGTCCGTGCTCAGCTCAGGCAGAGCTTCTCCTGTGCTGCACATCCTACACTTTGAGCTGTCTGACAAAACGTCTGCAGGGCTGTGTCAGTACAATTGTAAGTTTTCTAGTACTCTGTCTCAATGTGTTTTGCAGCAAGCACGTTACACAACTTGCTGGGAGATTTGCTTCATGGAGCTGTTTGGGGGTTTTAGTTGTTAAATTTCTGTGGTGTGGGAAGTTGCTGGATTTTCAGTTCTGGTGTTTGAGGCACACTAAAATAGATTCCTGGAAATTGGATGCAGCCTTTTACTTTTGACATGTCAAAATGATGGAGGATTTTCCAAACTAGTTACTCTTAAGAACACATTCTGCTTATGCTGAACATTGTAGATAAAAACACATCCCATAACTTACACAAAGGACACTTAAAAATCTGAAATGTAACTCTTCTGCCTTTTGGTTTTTTGAGTTGGAACTGTGTCACTGGATTTAAATTTCCCCAAAGTCTTGGGATCTTGGGATGCTCAGAGCTGCCTCTGTTTGGTTTTCACTTAATTGGACAGTCTTCACTTTATGTAATTGCATCTTATGCAATCATATGTTTACTTTCCTTATGTTTATCATCGAAGAACTTCATAGCACTGGCACCTCAGTATCTTTTTTATACCACTGGAAAATAAGGGGAAAGAAAGAAGTAAAAAAGGCTAAGTTTAGTAAAACATTTCTGAATTTTTTGTGTAATCATTGGGAGTTGGAAGAAAACACTGGGGGGTGTGCAGGATTCAATGGGGTGTGCACAGCTCAGAGATAGAGTGTGCAGGGCTCAGGGGTGAGTGTGCAGAACTCAGAAGCTGGATGTGCAGACATGGTTTCATGGATGTGCAGAGATAGTCCTGTGCAAGAAAGATGATACCTAAAAGTGAAGGCAGGGGGGAGACTGACTCCCATGGCTTTAGTGATACTTTAGCTGCAATAATTTGCTGGGGATGAGGGAGCTTCATTTAAGCAATCTTAGGGAGATACAGGTTTATTTTGAAACCGTATTTCAATCCACCTTCCAGGGATTCAACTTCCCTGATGCTTGGGCTGGCCCCTGTGACTCTGGGACCCACAAAGCCTGAGCACCCACTGCCTGTGCAGCTGGGGGCTTCTTTTCCTGCTTTTAGCCCCCTGAACGTTACTCTGGTGTGTGCCATTCAGTGTTGGGTTGTGAAGCCTTGAAGCCTTTCAGTCCTGCAGGCATCACAGAGGTGGGGGTTCACTTTCACTTTTGGCTTTTTCCCCTTAGGTAATTTGCTACTTGTGTTTTGTCACTGTTTTCACTTCCTTCTGAAGCCTCAAAGATTGGGCCAGGTCTGAGGTGATGTCAGAAGATCCCCTTTTGTGCCAGACTGGTTGATTCTTTACTCTGTGATGTAGATCAAGTTAGCTGAAGAGCTTGACCTAGGAAAGAAACTCACAGGAACTGCCAGGCATGTTTTCCATCCTCTGCTGCACGAGGCTTTCTTGACCTCCCTCAGTTATTGGGACAGACTTTTTGTAAGCAGTTCTCTGCCATTCCAGAAGTCTTGGGTGCTCCATCTCATCTCATTTCAAGTTACGACCTTCAGGAATAATTGTCTGATTTGAAATTTCTTCTTGATACCAAAGAATGTGGACAAGCACAGTGGCTTGTGTTGCACTGAAAGGCAGACTGAAGTATTCAGCTGTCCTCTCTGGCCCAAGATTCTTCAGTATGCTGTCTGTGTTACCTGACTGTTCTTTGCTGTACCAGACTGCAAACCCAGGTAAAAGCTCTGCCTCTGAAGTCTGTCCCATAGAGGCAGACATGTGTGTGCCTGAGGAGGTGCTGGCTGGATTTAGTGCTACTCTATGATGATGGATGTCTGTACTTTGAAAGAAATAGCAAAATTTCACCTTAGTGTGGGTAATTCAAATTGGTGTAGTTTTGAGTGCATTAGTGTCTCTTAATGAACCCACATACAGTGCTCTTCAGTTCCATTCATCCTGGGCCCTCTCCCTCTCTCTGGTGCTGCTCACGAGTTGCCAGGCAACCTCAACAGTCCTTCTGCACAACCAGCAGCATTTAAAAAAAAAAAAAAAGAAGTGAGTAGTTGTTGCTGAAAATAAGATGCCTTCTGATGACATGAATGAAGAGAATTACGAGAGGAGGAAGTGGGGAGTGGTGAGTTTGGAGCTGATGTTCCGAAAAACCGACTAATACTGAGCACTGCAGTGGCGCCTTTTCTTTTCCAGGCACTAATCAAGCGATCTCAGATTATTGAATATAGACTATTTTTTTCCTTTCGGTGAGTGAAGCACAATTATGTTTATGCTTCAAAGAGCAGAGGGCAGGTTTCAGTCCCAAGAGTGCAGGAGTCAGTTTAGTACATGTGTTTCTTTCTCTCACCTGTGTGGACTCCCTGTGTGTCTGGTTGAATGGCAGATTAACTGGAGGGGTTTGGAAGATTTGATTTTGGGTGTTGGCTCATCATAGCCAGCACTATCTGTTCATTTCATGCAAATGCCCCTGCAGTGTGTTGAGTATCATTAAAACATTTATCACCTGGAAGGCCCTCTAACCTAGAAGTTTGATGGTTTGTGTGTAGGTCCTTTATTACGTGATAATGCTGTAATGCTTATAAAGCAGTAAATAGAGCTTATTTTTATATTCTATCTCCTGTGGGAAATGTGATCTGAGCAGCAAACAAACTACCATAGAAAAGGATATCATAATGGAAATGAAAGCAGGTTTGGGAAAATTATTCTGGTTTTAGATTGTTATGGTAGCTTCATTTCTGTTCAAAAAGAAATCTATATTACATGTAGCCTGACTTAAGCAACATTATTGAGGACACTCTTAAGTTAGTATCAGAATTAAGATTGCCTTAATTTGAGTTCATTTTAGTGTAGGACAGCATTGCCACTGACTGCCTATATGAAAAGGCAGTTTTAAATTCTGTAACTAACTCCTAAAAAGCAGTAGTCAGTTTTAATGCATTCTGTTTTAAAGCAGGTTCTGGCACTGCAGACACTTTCCCTTGGTCACAGCCTGCCTGGAATTACCCAGTTGAGTGCCATTAAGGTATCAGAGTTAAGCTGTCCCACAAGTTCTGGTGTGGAGCACTGCAGGTCCCAGGCACAGTTTAATCTTTCCCTTCACACTCATTTTCTCCTGAAGATAATGATTTTAGAAACGTGCTTATTGCACTCCTGGGTGAGAGTAGTAAAAAAGGGATGTGCTGCAAATGTGTCAGAAATGGGGAAATGTGGATTTATACATGAAGTAGGATGTGTTGTGAATGACCCCTTCTCCCAGGCACTCAGCAATAGGACAAGGGGGCACGGGCTCAAGCTCTGCCAGGGGAAATTGAAGTTGGAGAGCAGAAAAAACTTCTTTGCAGAGAGAGTGGTCGGGCATTGGAATGGGCTGCCCAGAGAGGAGGTGGATTCCCCATCCCTGGAGGTTTTTAACCTGAGCTTGGCCGTGGCACTGAGTGCCATGATGTGGTAAAGGGACTGGAGTTGGCCCAAGGGTTGGACTTGATGATCTCAGAGGTCTTTTCCAACCCAATCCATTCTATGATTCCCAGCTTACCCTTGCAAAGAGTTTCCTGCCCAGCTGCGTCCCCAGGAGTGAGGTGTGTTAAGGGTCCTGTGGTCCTTGGAGCTGCCACTCAGAGAACCCACATTTTGAATTACAGTCTGTGTGTTCATCTGCATCACACACCAAAGGAGGGAACACCTGAGGAGTTGTTTTTACCCTCTGTGTGAAGGGTGGGGCATTTTTCTTCAATTGCAGTGAATTTTGAGGTAGCTGGAGGTAGGTTAGTTGTTGCTTTTAATGTGAGGACTAGAAACAATACTAGGTCATTCCAGGTTTAAGGATAAATTGAATTAAGGAAGGCAGACAAAAGAACTACACTTGGAAATGGTTAAAACATAATGAAAAATCATCCCAGTGTTATGTAGTATTTTTACCACGTTCAACTTCTAAGGTTTATTTGTGTTGGACTAAAATTTCTTTTGACATACTGCATCTAATAGAGGTAATTTAGAGATAGAAAAATAGTCTCTGTGTGTGTCTCTGTGTGTGATGTGTATACAAAAACTGTTTGTAGTGGTGGTATTTTTATCCTCGCCTTCCAAGAGAAAAAGACCAGTCCTACTTCATGCTCTTTTTGTAATGCATAAAATACATGGATTTTGGCAGCTGCCTCTTGCCTCTAGGCTTGTAAGGAGGTTTGACTGTGCAAGGTGTGTGTAATTACTATATATACATATATATGTGTGTGATGTGTTGTTGCTGCACCAGTATTGCCATGTAAACTTAGTTGCCCTTTTATATATAAATGTATTCTCTGTATACCTAGTTTTAAAAGAGTAAATATTATAAACTGGTTGCTCAAGAGCAATATGCTATAAAAAAAGTAATAAGCACATCAGTAAAAGTGTTGGAGGCAGTAATAAAACTGCACTATAATCCTTCTTCCAATTTATTGAACTCTAACTATAGTTATCTCTGACAATTAATGGCTACATATTGTACATTAACCCTTTTCATAGTAGTTGTATATGCAGCGATACCAGTTTGGCTGCAGTGCCCTAAACTTGAGATTTTCAAGCAAAAGTGTCCTCTAATTTGATACTATTGTTTCGACAAAAAGGACACCCAGTTACTTGGGAGAGAACATCTTTGTCACAAAAATAAATGTCCTTTTTTGTGAAATGAAAGTAAATATATGACTTATTTCAGATTTTTTTCTTTTATGTCTCTAAAAGCACTGCAAAAGGTGGCAGACATTTGAACATTGAAATCTCTACTTCATGGATGAGATTTTTTGAGAAGCTTCATGTAAAGGTATTAAAGAAGTGATTGTAATGGAATCACATCTGAATGTTGCTGAATTCTCTTTTGAGGAAATCTGAAGGATTGGGGCCTGGCAGGAGAGCATCATTTGGGAGAATGGGTTAAATCCCTCTTTAGAACGGCCTGAAAGCTGAGGAGTGTGTCTGTAAATATTTTGGGAGGTTGTGTGGCAGATGTGTGATACTGTGAGGTGAAATGATAACGGATTGTTCCTCATGAAATACAGGGAGTCTCCCTCATCTAACATCTAAGTTTTCTCAATTCAGCCTTCCAGAAGGTGATTTTTTTATATTTAAAATATCCTAATATGTCCTTAAATTGCTGAAGCGTTGGAAGATGAAGCTACAGCTTTTTTAGTTCAGTTGTGCCTTGGCACAGAGGTGGAGTTTCCATACAGAGTTGTAGTGAGTGTCCCTTAATTCCAAGAAGATCTTTAAAATGGCAAGCAATTACGTTTGAAGTTTGGCTCTCATGATGTCAATACAGATATGTAGTAAAATATTCCAGGGTGTGGTGATACTTAATCATTAATGATTGAGACTTGGGGCATTTCCTGAATATTAATACTGAATATGAATGTTGATTGCCCAAGGTGAAATTATTACCCAGATACTTATTCTCTCCCCTCTCTTTTTTATTGATTGCTAATGCAGAAAGGATAAATGCAGAGTTAGGTCAGACAAATATTTGAAATACTCTGAGGCTCAAGAGAGAACACTTGCACCACCTTCATACCTTGTGGATTTCCTAATTACCATGTAGTGTGAAAATGGTTATTTTCATTTTTTCCCTGTAGTGACTTAATGTGTAGTTACACAGCTCAGACTGTAAGTTGTCCACTGGGATTTCTTCCCTCAGAACCACTCGGTCCAATGTAGCATTGTCATAAGCCTCTGGTTTCAAGTGATGAGGCTGATGCAGAATTTGCTCTAATTGTGTAAGTGTAACTGCCACTAAAGGTAAACTGATATGATGCCACACCTTGGGTGTACTTTAATACTTAATCTGCCCCTTAGGAAAGGACTGACTGGCTCATGTCAGTGCAGTGCTATATAAAAACCCTACTCATAAAAATGTTTATGACTAGGTTTACATGATTTATGTTTTTAGAGAAATGCAGCTTTTTGCTGCCAACACCAACTGCTAATAACCTCCTGAAATACATAACTTAAAACATTTCATAAATGTGTTTGGAACACACAGCATGTGCAGTTGGTTATGTTGTGTTCTATAGGGCTGAACTTTCCAAGAGTCTCTCTCAATTCCCACTCGGGAGTGGGTGAGGAGGTGCCAGTGAGTATCATTATGTTGTAGGTACATTGGTGTTATCTGATTTCCAGGTAGCAGATTCAGCAGGCATTTCTGCATATGGTTTGCATGTGTTGAAAATACACTCTTGTAGCTGCTGGGAATAAACTTGATTTATCTTGCTGTGAAACTTAGAGAAAGAGATTTGGTAATTCTGTATGTTAAATGTTTGAAAGGAAAGCCTTGTCTCTTGCTGAATGTCAGTGATTGCAACACCAGAGGCCATTTTTCCCTTTCTCTTCCCAGTAGCTGGAAAACTTACCCAAAGAAACGGAGTGTGCCTGTGCAGGGCTCCTGGCAGGCTGAGCAGCTCCTGCTCACCCACCTTCCCACTGTCCCAGAGCTTTCCCAGACCTGAGTGTGTCACCTTTGCAAACACTGCACCTTCCCCAGGCACAGCCTGGCTGGTTTGTAACAGGAATGGGGAGGAACAGAAAAGTTTGACAACTGCTGTTTTAGGAAGTTGGTGAACAGAGCTGAGAACTGTGGCTGCAGGTGACTTGAGCACCAGAGCTGTGCTGAGCACGAGAGCTGCTGGAGAGCTGTGCTCAGTAAAAGAGCTGTATTGGAGAGCTGTGCTCAGTAAGAGCTGTATTGGAGAGCTGTGCTCAGTAAGAGCTGTAGCAGAGCTGTGCTCAGTAAGAGCTGTAGCAGAGAGCTGTGCTCAGTAGGAGCTGTAGCAGAGAGCTGTGCTCAATAAAGGAGCTGTAGCAGAGAGCTGTGCTCAGTAAAAGAGCTGTAGCAGAGCTGTGCTCAGAGCTGTGCTCAGTAAAAGAGCTGTAGCAGAGAGCTGTGCTCAGTAAAAGAGCTGTAGCAGAGCTGTGCTCAGAGCTGTGCTCAGTAAAAGAGCTGTAGCAGAGAGCTGTGCTCAGAGCTGTGCTCAGTAAGAGCTGTAGCAGAGAGCTGTGCTCAGTAAGAGCTGTAGCAGAGCTGTGCTCAGTAAAAGAGCTGTAGCAGAGCTGTGCTCAGAGCTGTGCACAGCCATGTTGTAGCAGAGTCTTCTCAAGGTTGGCAATGTTCAGTATATTGCTGTTGGACTGCTCTGAATGGTCAGGTATGTGAAAGTACAACCCAGAGACAAGTTTTTTGGCTCTAAATTTTTTGAAAATTACTATTTTTGAAGGTGCAGGGAGAGAAGGTGTGCTTTAGTTGGTCTCTTGTTCACTCTTTTCCTCTTCCTTTCCACCCCACCTTCTGTTTCACCCCATGAGTGAGAAGCAGCTTCTCATATAAATGAAGAAATATTTCATCTAGTCTGTTTTATGTATCTCATAAATAATATATTTTAGAATTTTGTAGATACTGATGATTCACCAAATTCTTTTAATCCAGTCTGTGGTACTGAGCACACATTTTCTGTAACAAAGTGGCATCTGGTCTGCTGAAATTTCTAGGAAGAGAATTTCTAAGAATCTGTGCAACACCGGGTTAGACCAGTGGTTTGTGTAGTCCTGTATTATGTGTTAGAAATGGCACTTGGGGAGGATTAGGGAAAGAAGGGCAAGAGAGAGAGACTCAGTGATTCCTCCTGAGGTTCTGCCACTGGCACTTTAGGAACTCCAGGAAGTCACACTTGTAACAAGTTTTGAAGTTGTCACGTTACTCTGTTTCTCTAAAAAGCATGCTACTTGAGTAATCTAAAAAATCCTTGTTTTCTTTTGAAGTTTCTAGCTTTCCTTTCTGTTTCAAATAGAATTCAAACACAGCAAAGGGGTTGTGCTGCCTGGTTTAAAACCTCTGCATTAGCTGGGACACCACTGAGGTTGGTCACGTTCAGGTACAGCCAAGGTATCTCCAGTTCCTCAGAGCTTTTGCCCTGGTTTTGTTGCAGCCAAGGCAGCAGCTGGTTGGATCAATAACTGTGCCCAAGCAATACTGTTTAATAATTTGCAGTGTTACAGCAATACACACTCTCTGGAGATTATTTTCTTCAGCTGTGTGTAAGTTTCTCTCTCGAACAATATTATTAATATTTAAAGGACCATATGTTGTGGAAGTGATTGGACAATTATGACAATTATGAAATCTAACTGATGAGTCAAGTATCAGCAAATTATTTCTCACATAACTTTTGGCCTGAGATTCTCATTTATTATATACTGTCGGTATGAACTGTATCTTTTACTTTTCTGTTATCATTTAGAAATGTCAGGTCAGGGCCAGGACATGATAATTGTGCCATTGTCATCGTTTGACTTAAATTACAACAGTATAACTTCCCTTTTATCAGGGGAAATGATAATAAATGTGCTTATTCAGGTATAATTAATTTCCAATTTTAAGCTCAGTAAAAGGTCATTCTTCTTACTGGTTGAGTTCAAATATATATAGATGTTAAATATGGTAAAGTGAAAGTTTCTTCCCATTGTGGCTTCCAGGCTTCTCTGTAAGAGCTGTTTGGAATTTTTCCAATTAATTTGTGTTGCGTTGGGGGAGGCTCTAATTTGGATCCAGAGTGTTTACCCAAAACACCTGTGAACTTTCCTGGTTCTAAATGGTGCCATCCTGGTTCAGTGAACTCCCCTGGTGCTAAAGGTGGGGGTCCCTGAAGTCTGGGATCAGTAGATTGTGACCTTGGGGTTGTGCCCTTTGCTTCCAAAACCAGCATTTCCTAAGCAGATTTAAAAACAAACAACCATTTTTTGTGTGTGTTTTGCCTGAAATGTTTGGGGGGTTTCTGTTGATCCAGGGAAGGGCTTTCATCTGGGTAGTGTTTGCTTTCAACAACCTGAGCAGTTGTTCAGGCCTTCTCTTTTGTACCTCCTGAGGTTTGCACAGATGGGAACTGGGCAGTGCAGCAGGTTGAAGGTGCTCTGGGTCTGCTTTGGGCTCAGTCTGAATCTCAGTAACTCCGTGAGAAGTGAAGACTCAGCCACCTGGTGCGTGTTGGGAAGTCACCTGCATAAGGGGAAACTTGTGTGGAAAAAATACTCTGCCAACTCGCAGAAAAATTGCTGAGGAAGCAAAGTGTGCAGGCTTGGAGTGGCTGACAGGGTTTGTAAGGCAGGAGGGAGGCTGGGAAGAGGTTTCTGCATCTCCCCATCTGTTCAGGGTTAACTTAGGAGGAGCTCAGGAGTCACTCCTGACTGCCTGCCCAAACCCCAGACTTGGGTACTGTGTTCACTTCAGATTTGTGATTAAAAATATCTGGTTGAGACCCAGTTAAGGAACTGTAAAACGGAATTGTGATTATTCTCTCCCGCCGCAGTTTCAGTGAACAGGCGGAATGGGAAATACAACATCTGGGTAAGGGAAATGTGTCTCATGCTTTCACATTCATTTCTGCAGCTTCTCTGTTTCGAAGGAAGATTCTTTACTTAATCCAGAGCAAAATTATTTCAGGAGTAGCAGTGCAGAGACTTGTGCTTCTTTCAGTAAATTGCCTCCAGTATTTCTGTAAACAGAGCCCTAGATGGATAGAAATAAAATAGGTATTTTTGATGTCTTTAAGTGACATCTAAAGTCAGACCAGCAAGAAGATCAGGTAGGTGGAACCTGTTGCCTGAAACAATATTCCCTGACACTGGTTGAAGAATTTTGCTAATGGGTTTAATGTGATGATGAGTGACTATGCTTGGAAGGAAGTGAGGGTATTTTTGTTGTTGTTGCCTGGTAATATTTGATGTTTACTTACAAATACTTTTCTTATATCATCTTCACTTCTGGTAGTGCAAAACTTTTAATAAACCCAAGAGAAACTAAAATATATCATATTAAATATAATTATAGAAGTCTGTTGATATTTTAGAGGCAGCTGTTGCCTGATACTTGTTGAACTCTGCACCACTAGAGGTAACTAGTACAAAAAGATCTGAATTTTGGGTTGTTTCCAGTGTGGTGTAGCCTTTGAGACCGATTGGTTTTGGTGTCAACTTGCTTTTGGAGAGTTTATTTATGCAGAATTTTTTCTTTTATTTGCACTTTTACCTTATTCTTTCCAATGTTGGCTTTGAAATTCAGCACAGTTCATCTCTTTTGCATGGCAAGTTGGTTGTAAACAATTTCTGTGCTAGTTCTTGTGCTGTTAGGAGAGTAACTTTGCTTGTGTGAGTGTGTCAAGTTATTTGTGTGTAAATGCATTGGAACTTCACTGACCGTATGAGGAAAGTATGCTAACAGCTAAATTTTAATTTAGTTTTGCTGAGTTTAAAGTTTAATTTGGCCGTACTTAGAGATTGCTTTTCTTAAGATCATCATTTATTTCAGTGATTTTTCACTCCTGTTACTTTGGAGGACTAAAAAAGAGAAAATGTTTTCAGAACACAAAGCTGGCCAAAAACACTGGCAGTTGCACAAGGAAGGTGAAATGGAAACTTTCCCTCCCGTGATTTTATAGTTTCAAGAGTTGTGTTCTTTGTAACAATGGGAAATTTGAAAATACCAGAAAGCAGCTTTTAAAACCTGCATCTTTTTGTAGCAGGAGGGTCTGAGCTTCCCTGACTTCTTTGTTTAACACCAGCAATCCCGGGATGTTGCTGTGAGCTGTGCAGGAGCCGGGAAGGGAATCCCTGGGGTGTGCCCTTAGCAGATACAACCTGTACCTTCTTGGTTTATGTTGAGGGCAGCCTTAACTCGATCCCAGTGCCCTTGGCTGTGCCTGAGCCAGCACTGCTGGACCTCGGGGCTCTGGGGCTGGAACTTGTTAATCTGGAGGGGAAAGTTTTGTGTTCCCGCAGCCCGAGGTCACGGGAGGTGCTGCTGGAGCAGCTTTGGTGCTCAGTCCTGTGTGCCCAGGGCTTCACCGAGGGCACCTCTGCAACCAAAAGCAGGTGGTGGTTTAGCCCAACCAGCTTTTTCCTGCTGAAGCCTCTTCTCAGGACGATGCTGAGACGTGTGCAGGACTGTCCTTGCTGGGTTCCTGCAGTGGGTCCTGCTCAGTGCCCACAGCAGAGCAGTCCTTGTCCTGTGCAGCCTGGAGATGTGGCACAGTCCTGTCTCAGTAAAAATGCAGCTGTGCCATGGGTGACATGCAACACAAATAGCAGTGCAGTCAGGTTATTTGAGACTGTGTGCAGAAGTTTTGATTTTGTGATACAAAAACTGTCTTGATGGAACTCACTTGTGCCAAGTTCTGCGTCTTTTAATTCTCATTATCTCACATCATGATATAATTGCTTCTCACTACACAGAAATGACTAAGAAGGGTGAGTGGCATTACAGACCTTTGTAACCCCGAGGCTGGGTATTGATCTGTGAAGCTCCATGTGAGCTGTGACCAGGGTGAGGAGCCAAGGGGTTTTTCCCAGTGGATGTTGGTAGATTTGCTGTCACTGACACTTGTGCTACATACAAGAGAAGATCATTTAACAGCTATTGGCACTTTGGGAAAAGTATTTCAAAACCATCCTGAATAAAGTAGAAACTGCTTTGAATTCCAGTTTGGAACAGAAGCGACTGTGTCTGTGTTTGACTCTGGAATAACAGCCCTGATTAACCAGTACGTTGGTGAGGACACACTGAAGCTCACAAGATAAAGTACATTCCTTGTTTTGGAGATGGGACAGTGTGGTAAAAGCATTGGACATATTAATATGAAATAAAAGCAGCTTTAGCTGAGAGCTGTGTGTGGTGCTGGGAATTCACTCAGAGACTGGCACTGCCCTGTAAGGGTTTTGGAAGCAAAGGCTGTGGTGGTTTTTTTGTTTTGGTTTGCTCTTTCCTGGTATGATGCTTTGACCTCCTGAATGTTTTTTGGAGAAAAGCTCACTTCTGTCATGGTTATTCTGAATTGCCTTTTGGAGACATAGTCCCTTTGCCTCCATTCCCTTATCGACAAGGATAATAAGCTTGTGCTCTCACACAGAACTGCTGGGATAGATGTGCACAAGTGAAGTACTAGAAGTCAAAGATAAACTCATTTGTTATACCAAAATAATTGTAAAACGTTCTATTGTGATAATTTAAAAAGCATTTCAAGTTAGAAATTGTCAAAATTATTATTAAAACTGTTAACAGCAGTAGCAGTACAAAATGTGTTGCTAGACACACTTGTAATAAGCTGAGAATTCTGGCAAAAAGCAGAGGCTGCAGTGACACAGTTTCAAAGCATTTTCTTTTTGAATTGTGTTCAGGGGAATTTTAGGTTCCCTGGTAGCATACTCCATTTTCTATAAATTCCATCTAATAAGTAGTAGTATAAAATTCCCTTGGTGAAGATATCTCAGAAAACAATCCACACAGAAGCTGTTTATTTTTTGTGTTCTCTTTGCTGCGTGTTCACCAACAAAAATGAAAAGAACGAGGAGAAAAGAAAACAAAATAATGGCAAACCCCAAACCTAAGCACACGTTTGTTGTTTATCACATTTGTTGACAAATCAAGGAGTGAAATAACTGTGTTAATTTTAAATTCTGTTGGGAGCAGTCAGAGCAAAAAGCATTCTGTACCAAATTTGGAGTGATGGCAGTCGGGGAAGGAATAAATTTTAGGGGAAGGTGTGAGACAACGTCAGAGTTGGGACAGTCCCACAAGTGGCATCAGAGAGACCCTGTCACATTCTCTTTGATGTGGGGGTTTGTCCCTGGTGTAGGGATCATTTAATTGACTTTGAATTCTTCCCCACTGTTTGTTTTAGAGCAGATATTACTTGATAGCATATTAGAAGCTGTTAAAATGCACTGTACATTTGGGACAGGATGGCTTCATAACCAAAAGTTTTCTGTTGCTTTTTTGTGACTTACAAGTGCAGGGATAAAACCAGATGATTCTTGTGTGTTGCTGTTTAGTGAGACTCGTTTGATTTCCTGACAAATGCCTGTAAAGGATTTTTCAAATTGTTCAGTTCATTCCTTTTGTAGAGGAAGGGTTTTCTAAAACTTGGTAACAATTCTTTGAAGCCAAATTCAGGTAAAAAAGACCAAGAATGCTCTTGTGAGTGATTCAGAGATCAAGTACAGATCTACAGATCTGGCTAGATATTTGCAGAGCTGGTGTGGGATTTTTGTTTCTTTTTCACATCCTTAATATTGGCTGTATAAAATACTTAAAAGAAGTCATATTTTTACTCAAAAACATATGGATTTGCCACACCTGATGTGTACAAAAGAGACGTGTATAGAGTTTTGTATATCCAAAGTGATTGATGTTAGAGCGAGTTCCTGTTGAGCCATTACAGCTGAACCTGCATTGCACTGGTGTCTGTACAGGCAAGAAAGGTTCCAGTAGTCATGTTTTCAAGCTGCTTCCAGTAGCATCTTATTTAAGAATAGCAGCTTAGTTTTTGGTCTTATCTCCATAAGGTTGCTTAAGTGGTCCCCTGTTTCAAAGCCAAGTGTGATGGGCAGAAGTGACATTCGCCCATTTGCTCTCAGAGAAAAAGAAGGGCAAAGTAAAAATCTCTGGACATCTCACACCTGAGAAGCCTCATCCTATTTTATCTTCACAGACTGTGGAATAACTTGCACCTCTGTGTTTACGTAAGCAGAGCTGGGTTCAGCTTATGGTAAATTTTGCTTTCAAAGCGTTTATAACTTAATTGTTCAGTGGAAGAATGTCATGTTTTCTTCATGAAACAGAGACCATGCAGTATTCTTAAAGGCTCTGGCCCCCATCCACCACAGTACTTAAACCACGAGTAGCCCTATTAAAGTTGATAGAATTATTCATGTGCTTAAAATTAAACATGTGCTTAAGTGCTTTGATGGCTCAGAGCCAAAGTTGTCAGCACCTTGCTTTGTTGTGTGCTGTGTTACACCTGCCTCCCTGTGCCCCAGCCTGGGCTCCGAGGGACAGCCTCTCACATGGGCCCATCCCAGTGTTTCATTGCACTCTGGGCTGAAACTACACTGGGCATGCACAGTCAGAGTCAATTCAGAGAATCACAGAATGGATTGTGTTGGAAAAGACCTCTGAGATCATCAAGTCCAACCCTTGGGCCAACTCCAGTCCCTTTACCAGATCATGGCACTCAGTGCCACGGCCAAGCTCACCTTAAAAACCTCCAGGAATGGGGAATCCACCCCCTCTCTGGGCAGCCCATTCCAGTGCCTGAGCATTCTCTCTGCAAAGAAGTTTTTTCTGCTCTCCAACTTCAATTTCCCCTGGCAGAGCTTGAGCCCCCCGTGCCCCCTTGTCCTATTGCTGAGTGCCTGGGAGAAGAGACCAACCCCCACCTGGCCAGAACTTCCCTTCAGGTAGTTCCAGACAGTGCTGAGGTCACCTCTGAGCCTCCTCTTCTCCAGCACAAACACCCCCAGCTCCCTCAGCCTCTCCCCACAGCACTTGTGCTCCACTTCCTTCTCCAGCCTCGCTGCTCTTCTCTGGCCCACAATTCGTAGCTGGCTGGGAGCATAAATACACAACAGCTCGGGAAATCCAACAATACTCAACAAATTTCACAAGGTTTTTTTTTTCCTGGGTATTTCAGAGGGAATTTCATGCTAATTCTTTACATGGAAACATGACATCTCTAATGGTTTTCACAAAGCTATCTTCCTTAAATCTGTGCTTTAATAAAGTGTATAATGGAAATCACCATTTAGATGTGACAGCACGTTATTAAGAATGACTGTGAACTTGAACTCGGGATCAGTAAGGGCTGTTCTGGGCTCTGCTGATAATGCTGAGTTTGTAAGCATTTGGGCAATTCTCTAAGGCTTATGGCAGCTCTTTATCTTTGGAGATAACAGTGGAAATCTTCCTTGATTCAGACTTTGTCCATGGTAAAAATTCCGGCTTTAACAGCTGTGAAGGAAACAGTTGATTCAGTGAAAGGAGTTCAACACTGCAGCAAGGAACTGTGTGGTGAACAAATTAAAACATTTAATGCCAATAACTCACTGAAATCTAAGGTCAGCTCTCAGTGACAGCTGCAGAGTTTAGTGAACAGTCCTTTGGTCCCATCCAAACTGTTCTCCCGTGATTTGGGTGCTGAATGTCTGCACTCACTGCCTGACCTGCTGTTCTACTCAGACTGTCACTCTGAATTTAGGGGCTACCAGGACTTAATCCTGCAGGACTTAGAAAATGTTAAGGGTTTGGGTTACTGAGAGTTTATTGGAAATTTTTAAAAGTAACAAGGGGAAAATGGTGAAATATGTTATATAGTTGGCTTTTATTTGAGTGAGGCAAAAGCAAAGATTTCAGGGAAAGGCAGACATGCTGCAGGTTATTTCATACTGAAGGGGAAACATTATTTGTTTCATTCTGTAATTAATATTTGGAACTGAGTTTTACATTGAAATTAACAGTTGAGTGAATATATGATTTTTAAAAAATTATTAATTGGTAGCAAATAGCTCTGTGCAGGTACTTGTTATTGTCACTGATCAGATGACCCAATGACAGTTTGTATGTGCTCTGATGAGATGTATCTGTAAGAATTTCCATGATTAAACGGCACTTAAATTGGAATCCATGACTATTTAAGTATTGTGCACACTCTCCCAGATGTTCTGTTAGCAAACCTTGACTGCACAAAATGTTTTCTGAACAACTCAAGTGTATGTCCCCAATAAGCAAAAAGTACCTTGCAGAAACACACTTTGTAGAATTTACCTTGTTCCTGGTATGGATTTGAGCCTTCCTTTTTCCCCCTTTCTGCTGTGCTGGTGCCCTCCTGACATCTGTGTCTTACCTGCCAACGTGTAGGGGTTTGGATTAACGCCTTGCTGTGTGTCACTGTTGGAGAGAAGCACCTTGCAGATCACCTCTCTGCAGTGCCACATGCCAGAAATCACTAAAATCACATGCCATAATCACTAAAAAATAGAAACCAAGGTATTTTCAGGACCAAGCATGTTCCACCTGTCTCCTCACTGCCTGCCCTGCTGCGTTGCATCCTGATTGGGCTGGTCTGTGTTTATTCTTATTGGCATCCAGTGTTCCAGCCCTTTTTATTTTAGGGCTTCTTTCCATTTAACACTGGCACTTGGCCAGCTGTGTACTTTTTCAGTTTTAAGTAGCAGTGAGGTCATCAGCCATTACTGGAGCTATTCCTCTCATTCTTGCACACAAACCCCTGAAGAGCTCTGGGATGTGGTTGCCTTCTTTTCAAAAGCTTCCTACCCAGTCCTGGCTGAAGAAGTTACTGGAACACAGCCATCTGTGAATCATAGAATTGATTGGGTTGGAAAAGACCTCCAAGATCATCCAGTCCAACCCTGGGTCCAACTCCAGTCCCTTTACCACATCATGGCACTCAGTGCCACGGCCAAGCTCAGGTTAAAAACCTCCAGGGATGGGGAATCCACCCCCTCTCTGGGCAGCCCATTCCAATGCCTGAGCACTCTCTCTGCAAAGAATCTTTTTCTGCTCTCCAACTTCAATTTCCCCTGGCAGAGCTTGAGCCCGTGCCCCCTTGTCCTATTGCTGAGTGCCTGGGAGAAGAGACCAACCCCCACCTGGCCAGAACTTCCCTTCAGGTAGTTCCAGACAGTGCTGAGGTCACCTCTGAGCCTGAAACAGCATTAGAGCCAATGAAACTCATAGGACACTCATCATGTCAGTGTTTCAAAGGTTAGACAAAAATGCTTTGAAACCCAAAACTAAGGTGAGAACAAGAACCCCTGTAATGCTGCCTGTATTTTAAAGCAAAGGCTCTGCAGTGCCAGGGACGGGGTGAGGAACAGCACAGCAAACGGCCCGTTTTGGACAGAAGGTGCTGCTGGTCAGCGTGTGCTGCAGTGCCTTGTCAGTCTGTGCACACCCAGCAGTGTTTTTGCTGGACATGTGGAGATCAGCAGACCCAGTCAGGTATCTCAGGAGACCCCTGTGGGATGGATGGATGGATGGATGGATGGATGGATGGATGGATGGATGGATGGATGGACGGACAACAGGCACACACCACCAAACACTGGAGGTGTCCTGTGCTGTGTTTCAGTGCTGTTGCACAGCTGGACACAAAGTGTTTCCAAAAGGTGGTGACCAACGGGCATGTTTCTTTTCTCTGTGTTAATAATGACTACATTCACAGTGCTTAGATAAATAAATAAATAAATAAATGTAACAGTCTCTGTGCTTCCTGACAGCAGTTTGATTGTCTCAGAGTAGTGCATTGTACAAGGCAAGATTATTCAGCAACTTGACTGGAATCCTCCTGTTCCTGCTGGTTCTGAGGTGTCCTCCCAGACAAGAAAGGAATCACAGTGTCCTCAAACACTCTCAGCCTTGTTAATTATTGTGTCAAGTTTCTAGAGAGAGTATTAAACTTCTGAGGACATTTTTTATTGAAATACGCTTAATTACCTGTACTTAGAGAGTGAAAGCAGCGTGTTCCCCTCTGTGTGCACATCTGGGGAGCTGCACACCAGGTTTGCAATTTAGAAAGGTGTTTAATTGCACAGTATGAACTAAAGGGCCTTTGTCAACCTCACACATCACAGGGCTCTTTGTGAACAGTTCTATTTTCATCCCTTACCTAAACTATTGCTAGTTAATTAGTTGAGTTAAATGGAGCAGGATAAGCAGTTATGCTTCTTAATATTGTGTCTGTGATGGTCTCTTTGTGCCACTAACAGGTATAAAGGGACTGTAAACCAGTTAAACTGGTTTTATGTAGGAATTTGTAAAGCTGAAGGGGAGCCTCAAGGTGGCTTGGAGCCAGAACAGCATCTCTGGGCCACATCCACCTGGAATGAGGAGGGTTCCATGTGCCCAACCACCAGTCTCTGCATCAGAATATCCACAGAGGCTGAATAAAGTTACCCTTTAACCTTTACACTTGGGGTATTACAGTGGGCAGAGATAAAATAGCCATTGGGTTAATTAGGATTGTATTCAGGATGCCTTTTGTGAAGCTTTATATCATTCCATGATGGTCCCATTCCCTGGATAAGGAACAAGTCACACCCCTACCCCTGACACTGCGGTGCAAATAGTGATCAAAAGTAACAGAACTTCTGTTTTCACAGAGCTCTGATGAGTTTGTTAATCGATGCTTCAATCATTTGCATCTCTGGACTTTTAACTTTGGGAATGGTTCTGTTGCTCCATTAATGGAAGGTGTCACTTTGTGCTTGTGTTTCTTACCATGTTCGTCTGTTATGGCCACAAAGTAACACGTACATGTAACTCATGGAGGTAAATGCTGTCATGAGTTAAAGCAAGCAATTTAAAGTGCTTTTCCCAATATTTAACAGGAAAGCCCTTTCTGTGCTATCTGTTCTATATATTGCATCACATATTGTGTGAGAAAATGATTACTCTTCAGGGCATAATTGAACCAAGTTCTCCCAAATAGGTCACAATTAGATCTGTCCAACATAATCGATTTTTAACTATGTCTTTAATTCAAAGGAAATCATGACAAAATTATTCAACCTGTTGAGGTTTTCTTTTTCCAAAAGGTGTTATTTATTTACAGGGAAAGCAACTAGAAACTCACAGCTATTATTATTCTGTTATTATTTCCCTCACAGTAAATGATTTTTGGTGGCTGGATGGTACAGTTTGTTGATACCCAGAGAAATAAAACCAAAAATCTTCCAAGTGAAGTAGATGTTGGGAGGGGAAAGGTGGTGTAGGAGGAAAAGCAGAGTGGGAGGGAAGGGAAACTGTAGCTGTGCAGCCAACGGTTCTGTCTGTAAAAACTGGAACTTTCTCATAGGTCTAACGTGAATTATTTCAGCTTCACTCTGAATACTCCAGACAACGATTTTCCCCCATTTTCATGCGCCTCTAACTCGGCCTCTGCCCTGTTTGCCATTCTAGCTGTTACACTTTGAGGTAACTGCATGTTCTTTTAGAAATAACCCAGGCTGCTGAACCAAATTTATCCTTTTGTTGAATTGTAAAGTACTGCAGGATTTTTGTAATGTGGATTGGTAGCAAAATCTTAATTGAATTTCCTTGCTCTTGGTCTGGTGTCTGAAGCTCTTGACTGCACAGCTCTGTTTTTCTGAGGTGGATTGGCAGGCAGTGCTGTTTGCATTTCTGTTCACTTTCATGAGGTGCAGTAAACAGATTTTAATGCAGATTTCATGGAATATTTATGAAATCCATCAGCTGTTTCGCTGCATCAAAGACAGTGTTTAGATGGATTGGTGTGTTTACAGCCCTCATGCATCCCTGCCTGTCAGAGAACTGAGCTGTGCTTTGAAACAAAATTCATCTATCCACTTCTGTTTGGCTGTCAGTGTGAGTGGGGATGGGCTTTTGGAGCTGAGCCAAAGGGGACAGCCCAATTCTTTAACGTGTTTTATTTTGACCATTCATTTCAGAACTCTTGAAAGTATTTTTCTACCTGTGAGATGTTGAGGGATTCAGGGTGAACCGAATCCTCAACCTCTGGAATATTCATTTTAAACTGTACATAGTTTTTTCCAAGTAATAACAATTCATATTATCTGGAAAGTAAACCAGAAATTGACATTAAAATTAAATTAGTTTGCTTTCTGATAATCTGTTCTTTGAATAAGATTTTATAAAGTGTGAGTAAAAATGTTGCCTTTTTAGTTGTGAAACTCAGCCACAGGTGGAGAAGTTCTTTACTAATACTGATTAGGTTGGTTTTCAAGGAATATTTGATTTTCCTGACCTTTTATGTCATTCTGATTTAATGTTACTTGAATTAAAATGTCATTTTTTATAGCACCTAAAATAGACTTTATTAGTTTTCCCGAAAGCTTTGTGCAGCTTTGCTTTGGCCCATTGAAATATTGAAAACAGCAGGATCGGAGATTTTTCTTCTAATCCTCAACTAATAGAGTTTAATGCTTTGTTTGGCCTACCCTGCACAGCCTAAGCAAAAGTTTTAAACAAGATTAAAAATGTGACCTTATTAACCCATGGCATGTAAAGACACAGAACAGCCTGCAGGGACATCAGTCCTGCATCAGCCAGTGCCATTCCCAGTTTAGTTGGGATCTTCCACGGGAAAACATTTGGGGAGCTCAGCTTTATTCCTGTGTGGGTTTGTGCCAGCACCTGGGAATGGGAAATTTAAAAAGTGAGAATCTGTTTCTGAGTTGAACATTCAGTCTGTCTGGTTGGGGAAAATAAAGTCCTTTTGGAAGTTCGAGGAGTTAAAAAATTCCACTTATGGGAAGGTAAAGGATCAAAGATCTCTCACTGCACCTCATGAGTGCCTGAGCAAAATGAATGTCACATGATTTTTCCTTTTTCCTTGGTGAGGAGTTGCAGTTGTGTCTGAGCTGCTGTTGGGTGGGTGACTGAGGTACATGTCGAGTTCCAGAAGAATGAAGTGTCTCATTGTCATGGAAAGTTTATGCCTGGTAAACACGACAAAACACAAAACGTGGCGCTGCATTGAGTGCTGTGTAACAGGAGTCCTTGTTTACTGGGCGGGCTGCAGGGCCATGGCAACCCCACCAGAAATAGGAACTGCGAGTATCCTCCTTGGAAGGATGCTGATGGGTATCGAGCAGTTTGGGAATTGCTGCAGTTCAGTGTTTCGGCACCTTCATTATCGCTTCGCAGCGCTGTTGGTGGCGTGAGGGTCAGCCAAGAGGTGTAAATGGGGAGGTTTGACTGAAACCTGGAATAAAAATCATGTGGTTTGTTGTATGGAAGGGTCAGGTCAGTGTGTCCCTTCCTGATGAGACAGCGGATCCCAAGTGCTCCAGGGGAGGGATAACAACCAGTTTGCTTAGAAACAAAACAACACAACTTGCTAAACTTCTGTCTTTCTAATGATGCTCCAACCCAAAGCAAAACAACTGCATATTATTACTTTATTAATTCTTTAAAAATACTGGAACCTTGAGTGGCTTTCAGTGTCTGAGTTGCCCTTTTGATCTCAAAGGGTCACAATCTGAATACTTGTCTGTTAAGTTCAAGATGCAGCTGAAAACTGGAGGCAAAATAAAGCCAGACAAAAATTGCTTACACTCTCACTGATAAATGTTTCCTGCTCTCATACCATTATTTACATATTTTTAATCACAAAACATGATTTTTTAAAACAGAAAGCAGATGGTGGGTTTGCAGCCATATGTGCACCAACCGAGAAATTCAGGATTTGTGCACCTACCCTAAGTCTTGGGTGTGGAATGGATAGTTTCTTAAGACCTAGAAAGTACTTAATATAGGAAGGAAGACGGTGAAAAGCCCTCAATTTTAATTCACTTTTCCCCAAATTCTCAGCACTCCTGCAGGTCTGCATCTGCCTTCCTATTCAAGCAGCATTTTTTATTTTTTTTCTGCTGTTCTTCTGCATTCCTGATTGGTGAATGTGCTTTCGGTTTCGGTTTGGTTGTTGCTTGTGAGTAATTACAGGAAGGAAAAAGTGACAAAAAGCGTTTGCAATATGTTTGTTGAATTAACTCAGTGAAATGAGGATTTCAAGCTGTGGTCTTTAACCTGAAAGTGTGAGTTGCTACCTTTAAAAGGGTGAAAAAAGGAAACATGCTGTTGGTAATTGCGAGTTTCTGGGATGCTGAGCTGGAAAATGTTAGTTTTCAAAGGGAAAAAAATATCGAAAAGTTGGTATAAATATTCAGATTAAGTGTTCTATGCAAACCGTTTAATGAAGATTTAAAGGTCACTTAGACAATTTAGGTGGGGTTTTTTTAGTAATGACAGGGCTAACTTGGTCTAACTAGTGGACAGAAAGAAATTAATAATGTAAAACTTTTGTCACAGTGCCTTGCAATGATGTTGGAGTTCACAGAGTCAATACTCGTGATGCTTTGAGGGATCCAAACTTTTAATGTGAATGTCTCTGTCAGGTTGAGTTCCCTGCTCTGTCTTGTTCTTGTGCTTTAATTTTTTTATACTTTGAGGTTGTTTGGTCTCATTTGTTTCTGCTTTTAATAACTTGAACTTTTTTCTTTCTGTTTATTTCCAGTGTATACATTTCTAAAGAACTTTCATTAATGTCTACTGTTTGCATTCAAATGAATCAAAATCTGTTTGATTTTGCAGAATGTCTTAGTCTAAGGCTGTAATAAATTTTTATTTCAGCATAATTAGGTGCTGATTTTTGGATGAAAATAGATGTTGCTGTTGAAGTAGAGAAGTTTTGAGATACTTAATCAAGTCTCTACAAAAGTCTTCAGTGACTGAAAGCACTTCAGTCAATAGGGACAATACAGTTTTGATAGAGTATTTTTCAAGTTCATGTTTGGTTTCTAAAAGATATTCTGCTTTTGTGGCTTCTAAATTTAATAATGTATCTTTTTATTACAGGGAGAAGAAAATGAAAATTCAGGATATTAAAAACAATATTAAAGAAGCTATAGAGGTAAACTTAGGAGCTGTTGTTTGTTACTCTTCCACGTGGCTGTTTAGACACACTCTGCAGTGTTTACTCTTCTGTCTTTGCAGACAATAGTGACAGCAATGGGCAATTTGGCCCCTCCCGTGGAACTAGCCAACCCAGAGAACCAGTTTCGAATCGACTACATCTTAAATTTAGCCAACCAGATAGACTTCGATTTCCCACCGGTGAGTGACTCCAGCCGGGGCGGCCAAAGGGGTGGGGTGCTCTGCAGGGAATGTGTCCCCAAAACACTGAGAGTCTCAGCAGGAGGTGCCTTTGGCCAGTGCTGACCCAGCACAGGCAGAACATCCAGCTGAGCCCTCAGGAGCACAGAGACCCGTCAGCTTTAGTGCTGTTTGTGCTGTGGTGGATCCCCAGCTCCAGAGTTAGGAGTGCTGTGTGTAAAGGGTGGGTACTGCTGGGAATTGCCCTGCCCAGGGGCACTCTGGTGCTGCTCAGCTGTCTCTGTGTGCTCTGCATGTCTCTCCTCTGAAGAGCAGTGAGGTTTTCTTGCTGATTCAGGCTCTGTGTCAGCCACAGCCTCCACACACAGTGCCCTCGCTCAGCCCTCCCAGTCCTGGTTAATCATTCCAGCTGCAGACCCAGAGCAAATGCACAAAGGATAATTATTTGGTTGATGATATAACTTTGTGCCCACTCACTGGGATTAATTTCTCCTATATCTCAACCAGGCTAAGCAGCAGAAGCCCATGAAAATACAGTTTGCAAACACTGAACTCTTAAACACTGAGAAGATATTTTTATTAATTACCATGAGGTACCTTGTACTTGCAGCAAGGCAGGAGTGTTTCAAAGCTGGTGTTTCTCTCTCTGTGCACTGTTCCAGGGGGCTGAGGGGAGGGTTTATCAAGATGTATCAGAATTGTGATTCATTTACACCAGATTTTTTTGTCCATCTGGGACTGACCAAATGCTTGAAATGAAAGTGCAAGTGCAAATAGTAGTAAGATGTGGGATGGTTTGCCCCACAACGAGGTTTTGTAACTCTTGATTTGTAAACATTATTGAACAATCTGCTCTGTGAAACCAGTGACAGTTACCTTTTCCTGCTGCTGCCACTTCTGGGAATTTCTCTGCTTTGGTCAGCCTTTATCAAAGGGAAAACCAAACAACCAGAAACCCCCTTAGTATACAAGGCAGAAGTCACATAAATAAATAATGGAAATAAATTGGAAAATCTATATTGTAATCTTCAAATCCAGTCCTTTTCAAAGTTCAGCAGGCACAGGGTGATGGAGGAGGGATGTGTGATTCTTCTCCAGCACATAAATGTAGTTAGTTGTCATTTTGTCTTAAAGCATCTTAAATAAATTAGAGATTTTGAGATTTTTAACTTGACACCTTTTCAATTTAGACATTTATCAGTGTTATCCATGGAAGTGCTTGGTCCCTGCATGGATGGTCCCTCCTGCTGGGGCACAACAAACATCATGCTTTGAGCACAGTTTCAGGAGGATATTGGAGAGAGCAGGCAGTGGTTCCTCACTGCACCCTGTGTGCTCCTGAGCTGGCTGGGTGCCCTCAGCTCTCCCTGCCATTGTTTGGGATAGTTCAGGTTGTGAGCTGTAACAATGCTCTAACAAGTTCCTGTGACCTACCTGGTACTGAAATATTTGATTTTCCTTGTCTCTCCTCTCTTAGGGATTTTTTTCTTCCATTCAGTTGGAGTGCAGTGATTTTTTTTTTAAATTTTTCTTTTCTCTAGAAGTAAGGGATAATTGTGTAGAGATAAGTGAATCAGCCAAATGTGTGTGTGTTACATTTACTGTTTTTTATATAAAAATGGATATTCACTATGTATTACATCTGGTAGGATACATGATAGCAAACCCTTGATGTTTAAAGAAATAGAAATACACTTACAAGGTCCATAAATAATCTCAAGTTCAGTGAAGAGTCTTTGTGTTGGATGACACCCAACTTCAGGGGTAACAGTGCTCCAATTAAACTAGTTTTTCTTCTCTGAGCAAAGGTATTCTCTTAAATTTTTAAGCCCTGAGTCCACAGAGGTTTAGGTGTGTGCATAACTTGACTAGTGGCTTCCTTTCATTGGCCTGATTAACTATTTCACATGAAAATGTTTGGAGGGTTGAGGTTTTAACCTGGGTAATATACATGAGCCACAAATGTTGAGGGAATATTGTTGTCTCTCTCTGCCCTCCATGGTTATATAAGCTGGAATGTGGGTTACAGTCCTTTGGTACCTGAAAAACTGAACCTGCACTTTAATTGAATGATTTAAATCCAGTTAAGATCTCAGGTGTCCCTCGATGCCAGCTCTCAGTGCAGGGTCAGACATCACAGTCCTTGGGTACCACTATAAAAATAACTCTGACTTCGTTACAGATTAATTAAAAGTAATTTGAAGAAAAGATAATTTTCTGTATCTACTCCCTTCTCCAGTGGGGGAAGAATTGCATGGACTGGCAGGTAACTTTTCCTGTGCAGAGTATTGATGGAGGAGGAAGGGAGGTGGGTTTTAGCCCTGTGTGATGCTGTCTGGTTTGAGCTGTAGAACTTGCTTTTTGTCTCTTCATGGGAATCACATTCCAGCTGTTCAGAGGACCTTCTTTGCTCAGTGTAGGGTTTGATGCTGCTCCTCTGCTGTAGGAAGAACATGAAGGTAGGGAGGGAGAACATTTGTTACCAAGGGAATGTTCTTTGGAGCCTGTGAGTACTTACCACCAGAATCTGTTAAATACGAGGCTGTTTTGCTTCCTTTAAATGCCCATTCATCTTCTCCTGAAGGTTAATTTGCAGAGCTCTCCAGAAGGCAATGCACAGACACACAGAGATCAGCACTAGGATTGTGGAATTTCCTCTCCAGCACAGGAGATCTCCTTTAGAACACAAGACCTCCTCCTTCTATACATGCAGGAGGAGTTTAAATGAAGTTTTAAGTACACACCAAAATGTTTATAATTCTAGTTCCCTGAGCTAGAATTCAAATTTCCAAACAGCAAGGGTCAGTGTAATGTGAAAGGCAGAAAAAAAGTAAAAAATGTAGAAGATTTACAGTGTGATCCCAACACAGGAGTCCACATGGAATTTAGGATTCAAAGACCAGCTTTTATATTCAGCTATTCTAATTATTTTCTTACTCTGTGCCTTCATCTGTTTGCTTTGCAGTTTTTGACTTGCAGGAAATGTGTCTCATTTGTGTAGACTATTGTTCTGAACCAAAAAACCAAAAAACCAACAGCTTGAGTTAAAAATAATGGTGGAGTGCAGTGGTAGGTTAAACATTCCCTTCAAAGCTGGAAATGGAGTGTGCTGGAGGTCTATTAATTCAGCACTCTGGGTATTAAGAAGTTGGATTTCTTGAATACAAGGAAAGGAAAAGGGTAGTACTGACTCAGAGGAATTCTGTCCACATAACCATGCTGCTGTTTTAAACTATTGCAATATTCAGTAGATAAATCTGTAGCTGAGGCTTCCAAATGGTATTTCCATCACTTTTGTCCTTTGATGCATTTAACTCAACACAGTTTTATGTTTTCAGTGTCAAAACTCAACCTCATAAGCAGTTGCAGTAATCCAGACTGTGGCAAATGTGGGGTGCTGTTGGGTTAGCTGGGTTATAAAGGTGATATTTTTATGCCTGTTCTGCATACCAGACAGTGGTTGGGATATTTTCTTCATCCCCAGTACCAGCTAGAATAGTGGCCTTTTTCTCTCACCCCTTTCTTTTTGCTCTTACTTTTAGAAAAGGGAAGGAAATACTATCATTATGTCAACATTTCACACTCCATGATCAACCAAATTGAACCAAGCTACAAAATAAAACCCATTTGTTTTGGGTCATGGTCCCTTTATAGTTCTCAGGTTTTAATGAACTATTTGAAATCGCAGGGCAGGATTTACAACTGCCTGTTTTTAATTGATCTGGACTCAGCTCAGGGAGATGCCTCTTGAAAATGCCATTATAAATTCAGAGAGATGGTATTCTAGAAGCAGCAGAATCAGAATATTAGCTATTGAAGGGCAAAATACCAGGGCAGTGACTCCAGCCTGTGGCTCTCTAGACCAAGGGTGTTTAGAGGAGATGCCATCATTTTTAGGGTGTTGATGAAATTGTCTACAGGTCTCTTGGTCCTCGTTTATTTTTACTACACTGCTCCACTGTAGTTATTTTGACTCTCCCACTGCCACTGAGTGGTTTCATTCTGGTTTCTGAGTGGTGTCCCTGAGGCCAGGCTTTCCCACAGGCTCAAAGCCCAGCTTGGCATCTCGGGTGCCACCGCCATCCCTTCCCTCTGGTCCACACCAGCATGGCCAGAAAAACCTCCCCTGGCTCCCTGGTGTAAATCAAACCATTGAACCAATCCAGGGTAAAAATAACCCTGGTAACCCTTCCTCCTTTGCTCTTCTATTTTGGGGAAATTATTTTTAACAGGGATCAGTTTTGAGGGCAGGTTTGCAGTGTGGCACAAAGGAGGAGCACAGTGTGTGGCATAGAAACATCAGCAGGGTCAGAGGGGGCTGGGCAGTCCTGAAATGCCTCCTGACACCAACAGCTTCAGGGAGGTAACAAGGTAAAATAGTCTCAGTAACAAAAGATGTGAACTGGGATCTCTTTGCCAAAAATGTTCCTTAATTATGTAGGCAACAGAACAAACTTATGTGTCCCTGTAGAAAATCCTCCTGATGTGTATAATGATAGATATGTGATTATTCCTGTCCAAATCCATCATGGAAGAAGAGGAGAGCTGTGCTGGGGTGAGAACATCACTGGCTTTGTCATGTAATGCCAAACACACTCCCTGCAAGGGGGACATTCCCATGGGGGTATCTCAGATGTCACAGACTGAAGGGTATGGAAGTGGGCAAAGTGTTTTCTTCAGGGAATACCCTCGTGGGAAGCTGGGAAAGGTGGAGACAGAGCCTGGTTTCTGGGGTGTCTGGATAACACTGTGTGCAGTTGGGATGGTTATCACAGAGAGAAATTACTGGGACTCCAGCTTTTTCTTGTCCTGAGCAAGACACCTCAGTGTCCTTTCTATTTTTTTAGCTCCCTCTATATCTTGTTACCTGTTTAAGAGTGATAAATATGTATCTTCAAGTTTCATCTTCAGGTGCAAAATTGGTAAAAAAATACAGATATGTAAAGTATTTTTACCTTGAGAATGTTAATGTTGCTCACTGCTAACAGGCAGTGTCAGGGCTGTGGTGCTACATGCTCTGAAATAATCCTTCTTTACTCTTTTTTAAATCTCTATTATCTTATCTGCACAGAGCAGCTCCTTCTAAATGGCCTTCCAGATAATCCAATTGAGTTTACCTGATCAGAGTTTAACAGGACTTATGTAAAGCTGGTTCTCCTGTCCTGTAATAGCAGAAATAACTTCTTGAATACAGATTAATTAAAGAGTTCCTTTGAAGCCTTCCTTTAGTATAGGCTCTGCAGGCAGCTGCTTGATTTCACTTCATTTTCTCATAATTAAAACATGTACAGTTGCTAATGATTTGCAAATGAATCTCCTGAAATCTCTGATTTTTGTCCACATGGACAGATGCCTGATGTGAATGTTTTATTCTTATGTATGACTATGAATATCTAGCAAATTTTCACATTGCTAACCTATTTATTGGAAGTGATTTTTTTTTAATTCTGCAGTGCCTTCACTGAGGTGTTCACATAGATCTGTTGAAGGCCCACAAAGACTTTCCTTAAACTGGAGAATCTGCAGTGCAGGACTTTGGACAAAGTGCATTATCTGCATATCTTTTCTGTGCTGCAGTTGCTTTTATAGTACTAAAACCCCACCCTATATTTTGCTTTATTGTTAATGTATTTGATTACTATTTGAAGTAAATTCCAATGCCTTATTCTGAACTTGCATTTTTATCCAGTGAAGTCCCACTATACCATATTTATAGGTTCAGAAGTTCATTTTTAGATTCATCTGAAGAAATTGTGACTCCATTTCTCTTGATGCATCTTCTTTGTTTCCCTCAGAGCAACCTTAAAGAACAAGGACAGATTAATTCAATTTATGTTGAAATAGAAGAGCTGTCAGCTGAATTAAACAGGAAATAGGCCTAATGTAATATAGAAATTCTTAAGCATTTTCTGGTTTTAATCACAGTAAGAGACTATCACAAAATGTTGGTATGTGCATAGATGAAATAAAATTATACCTGTGATCCTCCCTGGTATTGCAGTGGCTTGGGGAGAGTTCCTGTGAGAGGCTGTGTGAGGACTGAGCAACGTGTAAATGTGCTGATTGCTCTGTAAATGTGTATTTGGGGCATTCAACAACAGGTGCCTTTGGGCACAAAAATTCTGTGGTGTACAAAGACTTGGAAATGTGGTGGTAAAGCTGCTTCTGAGAGAGTCATGACTTGGGCTATTAAATTTAATTTATGTCATGTAAAGTGAGTAAAGGATGAACTTGGATGAGCGTGGAAGTAGCTAAAAAGAAAAACCTGAAAATAATCATGATCTATTTTACATTTTGATTCTCTGGAACAGCCTTTGCTCTTTTAGCACGTGCTCAATGTAAAGTTGTTCTCTGTATTGCAGTACCAAACACAACCTGTTGTGCAAAGCCACCTGTTTGCTCTGTGTGCTCCAGGCTTTGCTCTGCCACCGCCCTGCCTGCTCAGGGTTCCCCTCTTGACAATTCCCACTTGATTTCTTCAGTGTTCCCATAAAATTTAAGATTTGGTTTTTTTAACCTTCCAAGAAACTGGGAGGTTATTTGCTCTTAAAAAGAAATCCCAGCAATTAAATGGAACTTTCAATCTATTTTAAGTGTCTGTGGGCTTGATTTTTTTTTCATGTAGACCGTATCGTGGGTCTGTGAATACTTTTATAAAGGCAGATCCTGCTTCTTCAGAAAGGTTGGACGATGATTAATGAGCTGTCCTTGGGATTTGTCTGAATTTAAAATGTTTTATCCTACACCTTTTGTGCTGGTGGAAGTGTCTGGGTTTTGTCTCCACGCTGGAAGGAGCAGCAGAGCTGAGTGTGGGCCCAGGGTTTGCTCTCGGCACCCTGCAAGGCAATAAGGTCATTTGATTGAACTGCTAAAGATGACTGTATGTTCATTAACCAAACAGCAGCTAAATGATGTGGGATGAAAGGCATTTTCCAAACCCTAATTTAAGTCTCAAAGGAAATTTCTCAGAGTTTTAGTAAACCTTCCTTCCTAGCCAGAGGTCTACAGAAATAGCTGATGGTTGAACTGCCTCTGTTACTGCTCTCCACTGCCCCAGGAGAGTGATGGAATGGGGTAGAAAACTTCTTTGTGAGCCTTTCTTGCTCAGCAAGTTTGATCCATTAATGAATTGCCTTCTTTGCACCCTGAGGAAGCAGAGGAACACTGATTATTCAGTTTAAAACCACAGAGGAATCTTGATGGAAAGGGGAACAGGGTCCACATACCTGCCAACTCCCACCTTGGTGCTCTCACCAAAAGGGGATTCTTCCTCCCTGAATTCCATGAGGAGCTGTGTGAGGGGATTACATCTGAGCTTGTTCTAGTGCCAACAGCCCGAGTTTCTGTGCAGTGAAAGTAGAAATAAAAAAGAAAGTGTGATGTTGTGTCAGTGAGGACTTTTAACCGAAAGCACTTTGGAGATTGTGGGTATGGATTTGTGCCTTGGCACATTTCTCAGATACTGGGGTGTTTTGAAACTCTCAAAGGGCAATAATGTAAGTTCAAACTTGACAGAAGTTTCTTAAATAAAATTTGCCATTCCTTGCAGCAACACCCAGTTTAATTTCTGCTGCTGGAAATGCACAGATACCATAAGCAGAAACCCCAAATATTTCAGCATCATTCTTCTTTTCTGAGCATGAAAAACTGTTGATGGTGAGACTGAGTCCTTGCTGAAAGTATTTCTGACTCAGTTATGGGAAGTGCTGAGTACTGTGGCCTCTTCCAAAGAGTTTTGTGTTCAGCTCTGGACACGTGCCAGTAACTGGAGAATATCTGCAACTATTTGTAGGTATGTGTTTCCTTTGTGATATCATCAGCATATTTTCCCTAAAATAGCAAGCAATAATTAACACTTGTTCACACCATTAGGAATGTAGATGTTTCCCTGTTCAAGTGAGTGCCTTATTAAACTGTCTGATTTGACAAATTTAACACGTTCTGGTGTCCCTGCACAAACACAGGGGCAGTGAAAAGATGCCCTGAGTTTCCTTCTCTGAGTGGCCTTACAGTCAGTAATAATCACTTGATTTCAGAGTGAAAATGAATGAAAAATAAATCAATTTGCTGTGTTGTTTTCAAAAGCTGAACACACTGGGAAACAAATGCCCTCTAAGATGCAGTTTTACAGTTAGAAGCTGGTTTGGTTTGACCTTTAATCATTAGGTTTGTGAGTCGGTGACCTATTTAAAACTCTTATTATGAAATGTGTAACTCCATGGGACAGTGAACTTTGCCCAGGAATTGAATCCCAGTTTTAACCACAGCATTGTGTAATGGTTGTACACACCTTTTAGTAGGTAAGATTTTTTTTCAGTGGCATTGACTTTTGCTGCAATTAGTAAATAAACTGTTCTAATGAAGGATCCACCCTGTATTATATTCCACAAAGGAGAGGTAATGTTGCATGTCCATGCTAAGTTTCTGTGAATGTGGTGTCACAGTGGCAAGAACTCTGCCAATGTTTTCCCCTGCCAACATCCTAATGCCTATAAAACATTGCTTCATAAACATTTTTTGAAAGTCTCTTGAGTATTTATATATCTGGAGGGAACAAAACCTTGTAGGCAGTATGTCCAGTTACTCTCTTTCATTTTCTGCTAATACCTTTCCCTTTTAGAATGCCTCTCAAAAGCAGATCTGAGTGCCTTTATTTTTTCCCAGGCCTGGAATTTGTCTCTTGAGGATTTTTTTTTTTAACAACCAAAATGTTCAACCTCCAAATTCTTTAACACTTTCTCTGGTTTGACTTTTAGCACAACCACTATTTACCTGCTGCCATTTATTCAACTTGCTGAAATTTTCCAGTACCAGTAGGTTTTAAACTTGATTAGTCTCTGCAATGCCCCTTTTCTAATCCAGAATTGTGCCACGAGATCTTTCTGGAATAAAGTTCTGTTTTCCAAGCATCCCTTTTACAGGGTGATTTCCACTGATGGGTTTTTTTCTCTAGAGGTCTGCAGAGATTCCTGTAAGTGAATACAAGTGGTTTCTCCTCACTGTATTGGGAAGCTTTCAGCAGGTGGAGAGAGTGTTGCCTAATAAATAAAACATTAATGAGGAAATACATTTCACATAAATCTGACTTTCTAAGTATTGTGGTGTGATGAGAGCTGAGGCTTCCTCATCAGCAGCAAGTCATTTATCTAGGTAAGTCCAGAGAAGTCTTACCCAGACAGAGGATTTTCTCAGAGCTTTTTCTATTTTCTGTCGCCTGTTTGCTGGGGATTGTGCCCAGAACCCCAGCGATGCCCAGCCCAGATGCAAAGCCAGGCCCTGTTTGTTCTGTTCAGATTTGTGTTACAGTGGCATTCTTTGCCCTCCTCAAGGATTTCTCCTCTTCAGGGTTATGTTAGTACTTAGAAAGATGTGAGCCCTGCTCTGCTGGTGAACAAATGCTCCAACCCTGACATGATGCTTGGGAAGACTTCCCTTGTCCCCTTCCCTGCTGTTCCCTCCTGTCCCCACTGCTCTTGGCTCCTGCTGCTTCAGCTGGAGTTCAAGCAGGATCCTGGGGGTGTGTTGTGGAACTGCAGCTTTTTTTTAATGGAAAATGACATAATTTGAGTATAATTTTTTTCCAGTTTTAAGTATGCACAGGGCAAGAATGGCTCATGTGATCATGCACTGCTGATACTGTGGATTGTTTGGAGCCTGACATTGAAATCCTGTTTGTTGTGGAATGTCATCTCAAACCAAATTGTTGTTTAGTGTTATTTGTTTATTTTAGCTGTTTTGTTAGGAGTTCCGTTTTATAGTGCAAGAGAAACCTGTGTTGATGCTGCTGTAGAGTCTGTTACATGAGAATGTGCCAGCAAATGAATCAGTGTTGTGGAAACAAGAACCAGACATGTAAGGACTAGTTTTCTGGCTATTTCTTTTCAGGAAATTTTCCTGCTACTTTTGGTTAATTTGTTTCCTAACGCATTATTTTTAGAGCTCTTATACAAATTAGGACTATTTAACTCAAAACCAAACCCTGTTGCTGCCTTGATTTTTCTGGTGGCCTCTGCAGCCCCTATTTTACCTAAATACCTCCCAAAGCTTGTGGGTTTTCTTGCCTTCCCTGAGAGCAGCCCCAGGCGACGTTCCGTGACTCAGATGGGATGCGGAGGATTTCTGGTGTTATTCTTTTTCTTAAACATTATTCCAGAGTTGTGGTTAGTGTAGGTGTAGTGGAGAGGAGGGAGAATCTGGAGTTTTTTTGCCCTCAGCTACTATGCCTTAATTCCAAAATCAGTCACTACTGTGAGGAGGCTCCTCCTAAAGCAGGAGGGAACTCTGCAAACCTGGCTCTGACTCTTCTCTGAGCACCTTCCCAGTTCACAGTTGTGTGACCTGGGTCAGCATTAGCCCCAGCATGTGTGGAGATGTGTTTGAGGTGGCTTAAAGACAAAAAGAGGTTTATTAATAAGATGTCTTCATATTTGACTATCACAAGTCATGTAGTAGTTCAGTTTTCACAACAAAACTAATACAAAGAAATTACAAAAAAAAAAAGACCAAAAGAAACCTCAAAAACCCACCCCAGAAAACCCCCACTGTGTCCCAGTGTAATAATCTATTACTCATTACTTCTTGTAGGACTTGATTTTGAAATGCCAATAAAAAGTTCAAAGAATGTGAACTTAAATTCTTTTTCCATCCCACATGGACAGTTAATAACCACTCTGAGGAGATTGCTTAAGCATTGCTGGTTATAGTTCAGATTAGCAGGACAGGCATAAAGGCAGTCTTAAATATTTTATTGCTAATTTGGCCTAACTAGGCACAAACATTGATCTTTATCCCATTCTTGTAACTCACATATTTTCTTAGAAGTTAAAAATGCCTTTAAAACACAGGGAGGACTCTTCTAAACAACACGTAACTGGTATGTTCTGGTAAACTAAGTCCTGGGCTTTTGGTTATCAATGTGTTTATGCTAAGGGCAGGAACTGGGATTATTGTCATCCCAAACTACTCCAAATGTTTCTCCAGGAGGTGTGATGGAGTTGGGAAGTTCTTTGGAAGAATTGCTGTGTGAGAGCTCTGTGCCAGTGTCAGAGCTGCAGTCATGAGCAAGGGTTTTGGTGGCAGAGTTTTACTTTGCTGGGATCTTTTTTTGTTAAGGCAATGCCTTTTTTTTACTTTACATTTGTAGGTGATGAAACATGTTTTACTTTGTTTTCTGTAAACTTATCTTTGCCCAGTATTTGTTTCCTTGCTGTGGTGCAGGATGGAGGGAGTGTTTGGGGGTTTGAATCAGAGAATCACAGAATTGATTGGGTTGGAAAAGACCTCCGAGATCATCGAGTCCAACTCTTGGTCCAACTCCAGTCCCTTTACCAGATCATGGCACTCAGTGCCACGGCCAAGCTCAGGTTAAAAACCTCCAGGGATGGGGAATCCACCCCCTCTCTGGGCAGCCCATTCCAATCCCTGAGCACTCTCTCTGCAAAGAATTTTTTTCTGCTCTCCAACTTCAATTTCCCCTGGCAGAGCTTGAGCCCCCCGTGCCCCCTTGTCCTATTGCTGAGTGCCTGGGACATCTCCCTACCTGGAGACAATTGGCTTGGCAGGTGCTGACCCCAGTCTGAGGCAATGTCTGTTTTACAACTATATTTCTGCCAAATAGTTAATTAACCATCTGAAGTCTGGTGGAAGTTATCTTGATGAGATGAGAACTTTAAGTGGTGTGTGTCCATTTGACTCAGATGTTGTTTCAGGAAAAAAATACACAACAACAAAGAACTTGTACAATTGCTGATTCAATTTCTCAATTTCCCATTTTTGTAGTAATAAGTTGAGTGAGTCATATAATGCTCTGCATTGGACAGCTGTTACTTTTAAAAATAAATACAGAAACCTGTCCCAAAGTGAGTTTGGTACAAATATAGTGAGATTGCAAATAATTCCCTCTCCCTCCTTTACATTCTCTTCCCTCCCTTTTTTGCTTTGGAAAGAGACTTTCCTCACTGTGCTGTGATGGAGTTGAAGATAGAAGGTAATTGAGAGTCCTCCAACTGCCAAGAAATTGGAAATCTTCAAAATTAATGCATCCAATGAACATAATTCCTGCAGTAGGAGACAGAAAACTGGACTGGGATTAAGATTTTGATTCATCTTTTCTTTCCCTTAATAGCACAAGCAAATGGTTGTACAATCTGCAAATACTAAAAATGAAGTAAAATCTTCTCAGCTACTTAGGCAAGAAATTGAACTGGTCTGTTTGTTCATTAACTGTAAAAGCAGGGAACAAGCCAAAAGGATGCACCATAATACTACATACAAATTTTATAATACCTTTAAAATAAATCAGAACAAAATTCAGATGTGTATTTTGCATTTTCTATAGTTTGTGTGTATGTGCAGCCAGTGAATATTAAACAGCAATGAAACAAGATCCAATCTACATCTGATGGGCTGTTTCCATCATTGGTATTCACAGCTGTAGGATCACACAGTCACATACACATCTTACACAAGATGGAAATCAGCATCACTAAATTTACTGTAAGATGCCATTATGCATCTTAAAGATGCAATTTAAAGGATCTGCTGCTCAGGTGGTAGTTAACATTCTGGTAGGAAAGGGAACTTTTTAAAAGATGTTTTCAAGTGAAACCTTTGAAGTCACATTTGGATGTGCCCCTTCTTTCTTTGTACTACACTGATAGTAAAAGAATGTGAGAGACTGATATCCCAAGAGATGGGAGAACCTTGAAGCAGTAAAATGGCTGTTCAAAATACATTCCTTTTCTTTCAAATAATTCTGGGGAGAGAGATAGAATATACACAGCAACTATATTAAAGGTTTTATGCTGTTCTGGATTAAAAAAAAATATTTGGAATAAGTTACCTGAGCCACTTAAAGTCAGAGTAAAAGTATTTAGTCCAAAACACTTTAAAGCCCTGAGAGAGAGCCAAGAAAAGCCCATGGCCATTGATAAAAGGAATGCCCTCAGTAGTGTGTGTGTGTTTAAGACTCCAGCCTGCTGCTGCGCTGAGTGTTCGGAGTCTGCAGACTGATACAGCCAGAAACACAATTACATGTTGCACACACCCTGTTGGAGCCAGAGTGAATCTTTTATATATAAAAAGGAAAGGCCTTCTGGTTGTGTTTGATGTTTGTGTTACAGGTTCAGCAAAGCTGAAGCTTTGCATTTTTGGCTGTCTGCTTTTGCATCTTAGCCTGTAATTGTTAAGGTTGAGAGAAAACGTGCTCTGGCCTTGTATCACTTTATCACAGTGTCTTTTAACATTGTGAAAGAATAAATTTTGCAAATACTCTGAGTTAAGTGATGCAGAATTAAGTAAGACACAGATGTCTGTGTAGTCCCCAAAGATCCTCACTGACTTGCAAAGTCGTGTAAAACCTAATCCCATTTGCTGTCTTTATGTAAGAATCAGTGAGAAGTGTTTCATTGCAGAAAAAGGAAAACGTGTCAGCCACATAAATGTAAATGCAGTGGCATTGTGAGTTACAGGACAAGAGCTACAAAATAACATTGATTGTTAAAAGTGCCAATGGATTTGTCATTAATGAAGAGTTAACCCTTCTTACCTCACAGCTGGACTCGGGGGGATGGAGGAGCAGTTCTTGAAGTGTTACAGAATGTTAAAATCAAACTAAGTAAGACAACTGAACTTGTGCTCAGGTTCTGAAAACTGTTCTGCTAAATACACTGACATTTTCTGTTCATGGCATCATTCAGTGGTCTGTTACCATTTGCTGATTCTCGTCTATAATCCATTTTGCTAATACTGTTTTCCTCTTCCAGGAGTTCTATGAACACACGAAAACCCTTTGGCAGGATGAGGGAGTGAAAGCCTGTTATGAGAGATCCAACGAGTATCAACTGATTGACTGTGCACAGTAGTGAGTATTTCCTCCTTTGGGCTGTGGGTGGGTTTGTTACTGAGTGTTAATGACAGGCATTTGCATGTCCTGATGCTTCATTTTTCTTCCTGGGAAGAGGAATGTCTGCAACAGTGAATTCTTGGAACTCAGCTGTTGGGATTGGTGGGACAGGCTGTGTCCAGTAGGAGTGTCTGTACTGAGGACCTTGCAGATGATTTCAAATGGTCTGGCCCCTTCATGAGGGGACAGTTGTGTCATCTCAAAGGCCAAATTTCCTGCCTGTTCCCCTTCAGGTGCTGCAGCAGCTTTCAGAAACTGTATGAAGCAAGCCCAGGTTTGCCACATTTGTTTCCAGTGCAGTTTATTTATCCCAAACCAAAGGGATGGCAGCAGCAACCACGGGAAGCAGCCTGTGATCAGTCACCAAGACCTCTGCCTGTGTGCCTTGGTGCACAGATCTGAGAGATTCATTCTTTTGGCTGTTGACACCACTGTGATAATTACTGTTGTATTCAGAGACTGCTGCACGTTTGCAGTTCCTTATCACACACAGCACCACACACAGGTCCAGAAGTTTATGGCAAAGTGCTTGTGGTAATTGTGACCATTCCTGGTGGTTTTGTTGTGTCATACACAAGAATTGCAAGATTTACATTTGGAATATTAGTATTAAAAATAGTATTTGTTAATTTATACTCTCTGCTTCTTTTGGAGAAGCTGAAATAAGATTTAATGGTCAAGGACATGCAGGTTTCTCATTTCATGTGATGATGGGCAAGTGCAGTTTGTCTCATGCTGCATCTCTCAAGAAGCACTTGATGAAATAAAATCTCTAAGGTTCTCTTTTTGTTTGTTTGTTTAGGCAGACTTAAAGGTAAATCAACAATTAGCTCTGTTTGAAAAGAGACAAGAGAGATAATTTTACTCTGACTTGCACAGCTCCAGGTCTGTAGGAGCCTCTTTGAAGTTTTGCCATTGTTTCCAGTGTGAATTTGTTTGATGTGTAACGATGTCTTTTGCAGCAGGTGACTAATGTTTGATCATTTGGCACCGAGCTTTTTGCAAGTTCAGTTGCTACAAAATAAAAAAAATACTACAAGATTTTCCACTTTCACTCAGCCATCCAGCAAATCGTGCATCTCTAGTGTAAAGCTGATGGGAATGAGGAGCAGCTGGTTTTGTTCCTGGTAGTACTTGGTGAGCTGTTCCTGGGTAGGGTTTGTTCAGAGTCAGCTCCTGTGCTGAAGAAGTAAATATTGTTGAGCACTAAGCGGGTTTTGTGTTGCCCTTTCTTGAAAGAGGAGCAGGTTTTGTTCTGCCCTGAAAGCTGAAATCCTTATCATCCCTGCACGGTGCCTTTTGCAGGGATCAGCAGGGAGGTGCCTTCCCCGTGGCTTTGCTGTCCTGCTCCATCTAGTGGAACACTTCGTTCTGCAGCAGGGGCTGTGCAGCCAAAAATAAACCTTGAACATTGCTGACAAGTTACAGGGTTTTTCTAACCCAAAAAAAAAAATTGAAAAAAAAAAAAAATTGAAAAAAAAATTGAAAAAAGTGATGTTCCAGTTTTGCAGAAGGAGCTTTCTAATTGTTAATTTTGGTAGTTCTTGTCCTTTCTGGCATTTCTGACCATGCAGTGATGTTGTTTTTAATAGCAGAATACACATAATAGGGATTTAAAAGCAAAATGCTTGATTGGAGGTCAACATCCCTTTGTTCTTATCATATTAAATATTCAAAGGACGTAACAAAATTGTATTTCTTGTATATTCTGGCTTGATTGATACCTTGAAACGAACCTGGTGAGCACACACTAAAAAAATGTAGCAAAGGCAAAAAAAAAAATGTAGCTGAGCTTTATCAAGTAAGAATGTTTTAATTTGAATGTGCAAGCTGCTGTTTGCTCTAATAAAAGTTAAAAAAGAAAACCGAGCAAACTGTGTTAGGGTTGTCAAGTCTTTCAGAGAGTTTTGGGTTCTGAACACTTTTCCCCTTTGAAGTCCCCATTTAAAACAAGAAAGGCATACTGGAAATGGGAGATGGAAAAGTGGCTTTTCTCTTTCAAGATCAATCCAGCTTCCAAAAATCCTTTCTTGCTCTTGAAAGTTGAATAAATTCTTAAATATTAATGGATTCTTTGTTCAGTGATTTGCTTTAAAATTCTAAATGCTTCTTGTTCACACAAACAAACTTTTTATAGTTGTTTGTCAAAAAATTTAATTCTTTTCCACTGTCGTTTTTTGAAGTGTGAGTTGCTTAGTGTAAAGTTTGTCTTGGCGTGGGCTCATTTAACATTCTGCATTTTTAAGAAATTAACATTTTTTTCACTGTTGTAAGTGACAAAGTTATTTATAGGAAGCTTTGCAAGGAGATTCTGCCAAGTGTTTAAAAATCAATTTTGCCTGTCTTTTAGCAGGGAAGAGTGAGGAGTGTGTATCTTACAGGGCCTTGTTTGTCTCTCAGAAATGTCAGCATGAAAATGAAATTTATTTCTGCCCAACCTGCATGAAAGGTGTGTAGGGCCTGGGAGGTCCCAGAGGGCACAGGGGCTCGGGGAGGGGGCACAGCCCTTCCAGGCAGCCCCTCCTTTGGGAACTGCACGAGTCCTTCCCTCCTATCCTGCTCCATCAGGGGGGTGATGGTGCTTTGAGGTACAGGGAAGGCTGTGAGGACTTGCCCAGCTCCTTCTGGCATTGCTGCTTTTATAGTTCTGCTTTTCATGGGTAGAAGCTGATTCTCCAAGGGAAGGTCTCTCCAAAGTCCAGGGCTGGATGGCACAGCTGCTCCTGGAGCATCTGGAAAGGGAAGGTGCTGGGGAGGTGGCAGCTCCAACTTGTGCAGGGCTGGTGCTGAGGAGGAAGGGAACCTTCTGGTGGGTCAGGAGCACTCCTGGATGGACAGGTGTGAGGGCAAAGGCACTTCTTGCTGCGTGTTCAAGCCCAAGAAAGTCAGAACAAATATAATTCTCGACCTAATGTGCTGTACCTCCCAACTCAAAGGTAGGAGTGTAGAGTGTGGAAATGGTGTTTTTGACCTGTTGCTCAGCAGTAACTTTAAACACTGCAAAGCTTCCTGCTGAATCACTGCACCTTTCAGTGCCTCTGCACAAGAACTGACCATTAATACTCACTCTGACTGTTATTCCACCAAGTTCCTGGCTGTGTTGGCTCAGAAAGGACAACTTCACCAAAAGCCACAGGTCCCTTCCCATCTCCCTGCAGTTGGGATGTTGGGAGGTGTGAGGCTGGGGGGCCCAGCCAGTAACCTCATCTGCTGGAGAGCCCTTCTGCTGTCCTGTCCTTTATCCTCAAGCTCCCTGGCTGAAGGAAAATGTCACTTTGGAAGAGTCCAGTTCATTTGGAAGGAGTAGCTGCCTCAGCTCATCATGAGCTTTACTGTACTTCCTGCCCAGGCATATTTTACAGTGTGGAGGGGCAGGGAGAGGAAAGGCAGCTTGTTTCCCTTTTCTTAACTGGACTTACCAAGTAATTAGTTTCCATTCTGCTTTTAGAACAGTGTGGTCTGTGAGGTTGTCCGCAGTTTGTCTCTGAGAGGAATGTATTCAGTGAGGAGGGAGCAGCATTATCTGTGAGGAGGGCAAATTTCATTGCTCTTGCATCTTGCAGGGATTTCCACAGAGGAGAGGGAGCATTTGTGCTGAAGCTGCCACGTGATCCTGCTCTTGGCTGATAATAAACAGGAGAACACAGAAGTGTCTAGAATATAGAAAATCCCAAACGATGTTAAATTATTCACCACCCTTCATATTTCTTCCCTGAAGGCAGAGGATTGCATTTTGTTTAGAATATATTACTTAATATTAAAAATATGGGAGCCACTTCCACTGTGATGTGCCAAGACCTGTTTGACAAATATATGCCTTCTGTCAAATAGGAACAAACACGGTCTCTTTGAAGTGCTGTTGTTGCTAATACTTCTACCTCAGGTTTCATTTCAGGAGCTCTGGTCTTAAAGCCTCACAAATACACAGCAGAGTCACAGAGGTAGTAGGATCTCTCCCATGGGAATATGCTCTTTGTGGCATGAGGACAGGAGGGATTGGCACAGTCCTGGAAGGTCTGACCCAACATCTGTGGATGTCTGAAGGAACTTGCTTTGATGGCAGTAGTCTTTGGATTAACTGTGCAGCAAATGAAGAGCAAAGCCGGGTACCTGAGCCTCTGGTGCTGTTCCCAGAGTTGTTCATATCAGGCTGTGCCCACAGATCCTGCCATTTTTGCTTTCGTGGCCTTGGCTACTGGTTGGAATCGTTGCTTCATTTTACGCTGTGCTTTCCCTGCCCATCTCCTCGCTGGTGCTTCCTGGTTGTGGCTGGGGTGGAAGAGGAAATGCAGTGAGAGCCAGTCCTTGCAGGCCATTTCACAGGCTGGGGGTGGCAGGAAGGGCTGGAAGCAGCACGAGGAGCCCTTTCTCACGCGATTTCCTGCACAGCTCTGCTCTGCCACTGCCGCTCCGGGCACTGCTCGAGGGGCACAGCATTGCCTCTCCAACTGCGGCACCAGCACAGCCCCTCTGGCACCTTGAAACTCTGCCAGGCTGCTCCACAAGGGGTTTATGAGAAGTATTTTCTAGGATGTTTGTTTTTAAAATACTTATCAAAGGAAGGAGGGGAGTGCAGCTCTGAAGCAACTGCTGTGCAGGGCTAGGAGGGATCAGTGCGTGTGGACACACTGGGGTTTCGATTCCTAATGTGTTACAGGTTGTAAATTCTTTATATTTTTATTAAGATTTATGGTGTGTTTTATTTCTGGATTTGCCAACTTGTAGAGAGCAATTAAGAGCCCTGATCTGAGCACTTAATGATTTTCTTCCGCGTTGATTTCGCTTCACGACAAAGCTCCCTTCATGGGATGTGGTAAAGTGTGTTTGCTCAAAATCTCACCTTTTTAAATAGTGGCTGATTTATCAGGGGTACTACTGTTAGTCTAGTTTCTTATTCATATTATTTATTACCTTGTTTGCGCTTTCTACTTTCTTTCCAGCTCTGCAAGTCATGCCTGCACACTGCCATTCCACAGGGCAGGAATTTCCCTGGCCTGTATTCCTGTCATCCATGAGCTTCTTATGGACAGTAACAATTATATTGTTAAACATCCTTGTGAGGAAGAAGAATACTCATGGCCCCTTTCACTAAGCTAAGACTGATCAGCTCTTGTCAACTCCTTGGCAAGCCAAGGGGCAGACCCAGAATTGTGACTTCTGATTCTTGGTCTTGATTATAAAGCCCACCTTGCTTTATTCCAGAGTGCTTAGAGATAACTGAATTGGGGTCCTCTTCCTGCCCATCTTCAGCCTGAGGGAATATTGAAGATCATGCCTTAAAGAAGGTTAAATTTCAGTTAAAAAAACACAGCCCAGGTTATACTTTTTCTGCAGGGCAGTGGGGTTTGGGTGCAGAGATGGGTTCCTGTAGCTGTTGGAGGTGCAGGAACTCCTGTCTTTGCATGACTTCACTGAAGTCACTACCAACAACATGAGTCCAAATACGTAATAGCTGAATTATCCCCAGCTCCTCCATGTGTGTGCCCTTTCTTGCTGACTGTCAGTAGCAGGGATGTGCCTGCTGGCAAGTGCTCTGAAAACCAGATTACCTAAATTTAGCCAATAAATGGATTATGAATCCAACACATGTTCCCACTCTTGTCACAGCTAATCGTAAAGTCATAATTTCAAGCTACACTCAACCCCAAATAAACTTCTCTGTCTCCAAAATAAATTAATCTCAGTATGAAGCAAGATAAAACAAAAGGTGTCCTGGCACAGGTTGGTTGAGTGTTATGAATTCGGTGCTCCAGTAAGGAAAACACAAAGGTGATGGGCCATAATGGTAGAAAGACCTCTGCAAGTCCAAAATATAAATAACTGAAGGAGTCATAGCACAGGCTTTTGAGGTCTGTGTGATCCCCCCTGCATCGTTCTGAATTGTTGTTTGCTCCAGGAATCCCATTTCTGCCTCCACCTTCACTTTGCCGTTTGCAGCCCCCCAGATGCGTTGTCTTCGTTCAGTTCTGCTTTTACTTCTCCTTTGTTCCACACATCTCCTAATGTGCCAGTCACTTTCTGGCCATTGGCTGCAGATGCAACTCCCTTTCCCTGTCTAGTTGTAGATTTTGGGGATTTGCCTTCAGCTGGAGGCCGGGCTGACCTGACTGAGAAGTGTGAAAAAGCTGCATTGGAACCTCCTCCCCAACTTTCTGCCCCAATTCTGCATCCCAGTCCCACGACTTTGCCTTCTGGTTTAACAGCATCCCTTGCTAGTGCTGAGGACAAACCCTGGTGCTCGTGGGGTGTCAGATTCAGTAGAAATGGGTGCTCATTTCTCAGAGTGTTAGATTGGGTTTCATGTGGAAATGGAGTGTTTGCTCACACAACAGCTACTTCTTTGTCCCAGGAACATTCAGTGGCACCACATTTGCTCAGGTTAGCCATGCACTGCATCAGGAGTATTTTCCAAAGTTTGGCATGAATGGCAGCATTTTATTTAAATAAAATTTGCCTATAAAACAGTAATTTTTTTCTGAGCTCACAAGCAGACACCCACAGGATTTGGTCAGTAGTTTGCTGTGTGCCTCTAACAGGGAAGTTTCATTCTGAATGAAGAAGAACATCAGGAGAGTGTCATGAAGGCAGGTTAGATAACACACCCTGACATCTTAGGGGGCTGGAGGAGGAAACTCTGTGGAGTCCCACGTGTAGTTTGCTCAGGGAGTATCTCCACTAGTGTTGTCTGATTGAAACCAAAGTTGATAGTACCAAAGAATGTGAATGTGTAAGTAACCAGTACTGTCTAAACCTAAGGATGATGCATCTTCAGAAGATAATTCTGTACTAAAAGTATTTGGCTCCAGCTCACAATGCCGCAGTCAAAGTTCTTTAGCCCAGTTTCTTTATGGGTGGCCTATACCCATAACATTAATTATCAGACTTAAAAATAATTTGCTGAAGAGAAGAACAGGTTGCTTGTTACTAGTGGTAAAAATGGCAAACTGAGCATATTGTTTGATAAAGAATATTATGCCTGCATCACCAAGTGATTTAAAACATGCAGATAATGACAAAATGTGCATAATCCCTGGGATTTCTGTTTCAAAAGAGAAAATAATCTTGAGGGTTTCTTCAAGCAAATGTTGGATGCATATTTTTGTAATTGCTTTCAAGTCTGTTTGGTTCAGTGGTGTCTGGACTTCTTAGTCAACATATTTCTGATACCTGTTCAGGCTTTGCTTTGTTTTGTGTGGCTCTGTTCTCTGCAGACCGAGAAATGCAAATGCAGTGGAATGTTCTCTGTGGGTGAAGGGAAGGAGTTGAAATACAAGGAGATGGAATATAAGCCAAAACCTTCTGCTAATTAAACTCTTACTAATTTCTGCATTTTAATAACAACAGGTTCCTCATCCCTTCCCACTGTTTTCTTTTCCCACCCTCTGAAGTTTTTGTTGTGGCATTGAGTAACAGTGTGAGAGAATATGCAAGAAATGTATGAGAAAACATCTCTTGCCCACTGAGGCTTTTGGAGGAGATGCTGTGAATATTGTGTTGGTCTCTTGCTCTGTTGATAGGTACAAGTTTGTAACAGAGTGAGCATTAGTGAACATCACTGGCTGTGCACACAGCTGGGTGTTTGTACACAGATTTATGCCTGAAGCCAGACTTACCTGAAGTTAGAGGTGCAAAACAGAAACAGGTGGAGAGCTGCCACCCTGAAAAACAGTGTTACCAACTTCTAATCAAGGAGATGTACAGGGTTAACTTTGATTGATTATTTTGCTTGATGATTTGTTAAGTTTTGAGATTCATAATTTTCCATCTAATTAAAGTATTTGTCAAACAACTAATGGAGTAGTAAACAAGATGTGGTGTGCATTCCCAGCCCTGACTCAAATGTGCAACCCATCACTGTCCTTAGAGACTTGAGGTTCACACATTGAATTGTCAGATCTTGCAATCATAATGCTCTTTTTTCTATATTCTTACTTTCTCTAAGGCCAGAGTATACCTTTTTTATGGTAGGGAAAGTGCAACAAACTCATCCTAAAAATAACTCTGTTTACTGCAGGTGAAACTTCTGTAATGGCATTGCTGAAAACACATAACTCTGAGAAAATTGTAACGAGTGAAATAGTTGATTATTGTGTACACAGTAATCCTTCAGCCCTCTGGTTTTTGTGAAGACAAGTAGTGGTCACTCTGAATTGGGAATGAATGAATGAATGAATGAATTGGGCCAGAATGAATTAGGGTGAGAAGAGAAACAAGAGCAGGAATTGTGTCTGTGTAAACTCTGTAAGTTTGTCACACACCCCGACTGTACTAGACTTTAGTATTTATTGAAGATTTACCCATTAATATAAAAAATGTGCCCAATTTTACTGTAAAATTCCCATAATCTTATTAAAAACCAGAGTAAATGACATACTGAATTGTGAATATTGGACTTGAAGGTATAGCGGTCTTGGATTTTGCTGTAGTGGTGAAAACCCATAGCCGTCAAGTGGTGAGTTAATCAAAGTGACTGTTAAACCCTTATTAGTCCCTGAGAATTAATTTGCACTCCCCCTTCCCTCCCATGGCCGTGCACTGTCCCTTTGTGCAGACAGAGCCCCCAGCCAGGGCTGTTCCAGGCTGAGCTTCCAGCAAACAATCCAGCACAGACACAAACAAGCAGGATAAAAGACTTCCAAGAGGCTGAGCCCTCCCCAGGAATCCCTCCTGCAGGAGGAAGATCTGCAGGCACAAAATACAGGGCAAGCTATAAATAAACACTTGAGGAAACAAGAGGGAGCGTGGCATCGATTGCATCATTTGTGCCCGGCCTGAGTCAGGCCAGAGCGGCGTTCCTGGTGGATTTGGTGTAGGAGAGCTGGGATTGCTGATGGGGGGGCAGTGCTGGACTGAGGGGGGGCTGCAGCAGGAGGACCCCTTGGATCTGTGTGGCTGCTGCATTCCAGATTCTGTGAGCTTACTATGTCACCCTAAAATGTAGATATTAGTATGTTCTCTGTGTATTTTCAATGCTGACTCTAATTCTCTACCCAATTGTTCAAAGTTTGTTTCAAAAGTCAGGTGTATAAAATGTCTGAGAGTGGAATGGTCTTACATGAGGTTACAACTACAGTGGACTCATTAGTGTCACAGTGTATTATCAAGGGAACCAGTAATTAAAATGTCAGGTTTTAAAGAGCTGTTTGGAGAAGAACATGCCAGATTTTAACTCACTTCACTGTGATTTATGGGGCTGTTTCAGTGACTTTGCAGATACCAGAATTCCTCCGTGTCTTTTGGAGCTCTTGGCTAGGTGGGATCCTTGGCCCTTTTTGGTGGCCTCTGCAGGACTCCCCTGTCCAGCTCTCTTCCATGGAGCTGAACTCCTCTACAGCCCAAGCAGCATGTTCCCATTTCTGGTGTTCTCCAGCTCCCCTCAGACCTTTGTGCCCCTTTGGTGCCTCCTCATTCTGCTCTCCGGGCACGCTGTGCCTTGTGCATTCCGGCTCACAGGGAGCGTGACTGGGGCTTGGGCAGGGAAAAACAGGGCAAGGCAGGACTGGACAGGACAGGTCACAGCAGAACTGCTCTCATTAAGCTAAAAAAAACCCCAACCAAACCCCAAGCTTGGCCCTCCACCAAGTTTTAGGATCAGAAAGGTGTTGAGCCATTTCCCAGTTTCAATCTGATTGGAGCTGAGCCTCAGCAGGCACTTGGGAAGCCAGAGCTCCACTGCTGCTTAATTGCTTCTTGTTTTGAAGGGTAATTAGGAACTTCATTTAAAAATAGTAACTTTAGTGTTCAGTCCATTAAATTTGTCACCAAGATAATTTTATTAGACTCCCAGCTGTATTCTTATTGGAATTGTGAACTAAAAATAGGTGGGATTTGTGTTGTTGTGGTACCTCCATTTCAGCTCTGACTTTCCCTGGTGATGTGAAATGTGTTTGTTTCCCTCAGAGCTTTCTTCTGGGCTGTATTTAAGAAGGTCCTGCTAATTATGCCAAAATTGTGCACTGTGGTTTTCTGATAAAGTCATGTGGCTGTGAAGAACATGAGTCTGATTTCCCTCAAGACAAGCCTTACAAATGAAAGATTGATGCCACACCCAGTACATTTTTCGTTTTCACCACTCTGTAAGAGATGTTTGTAATAGCTCTACAAACACCTTTTGAAAACAGACAGTGATGAACACAGGTTTGTTACTATTATTATGAGGGGTGTGATTTACCCTCTCTGCTCAGTTCTCATGAGCAGTCCCTTTGTTGTGCATAATTGAAATCACAATGTAGATTGTGAGATAATGTGACAATTACCGTGTTTGTGTTGTGTGAAACACGGGGGTTTTTTGAAACAATCCTCTGTAATTACCAGAATCTGTACAAGCAAGTGCTGCTTTTATACATACCTCGTTTACAGGGCGAATCAGCTTGTAATATCCAGGTTTAAATAGTGTCTCTTTTTAATTGTGAACTGTTTCACTTTTATTCCTGATACCCACACCACGAGGCATCACAATGGATTAATGCTGAACATGCAGAAAACTGAAACAGATTTTTCTCTGCAGAGTTTAGACACGTCTGTGAAAATTTTTGGCAGTTTCCCTTAGAAATCACTAGTCCCAGGGTCACACAGAGTGGGTCAGGTGCAAGGGACCACTGAGGCCATCTGTTCCCACCTCTCTGCCCAAGCAGGGTCCCCTTGAGCATCTCGCTCAGGATTATGTCCAGTCAGCTTTTAGAGAAGTTGCATTTTTTAGTTTTGCTGCTAGTCAGAGATTTTATTTCCCCACAGGATACCTTTTGGCTGTAACCCTGCCAAGTATGTGCAGTTTGTGCTGGTAAAAATGAATGTAGGTGGCAGGAGGAAGTTCTGCTGCAGAGCAGTGTGAGGCTTGTGGGGTTTTCTCAAGGCTTGGTGTTCGGAGCCACAGTCAAGAAAGTCAGTGATCTGAAGGTAAATTATATAGACCTTCAGGGTTTTCCTTCCCCATTCTATTGTCTTTAAACAAAGAAACTGAAAATCATCCAATGTGTTAATAAGACGTAGGTCTCTCCTATGGAAGTGAGTTCATTCCAAGGAGGGAAATTTTCTCTTTTAATTAAAAGGAAAGGTGTGCTTATCTGCAGAAGTACTCCAGTGATGTTCCCTTACAACCTGTACTTAGCTGCAGTGTGTAATTCTGGCATAGTTTATTAGCGTCTCAGATCTTCTTTAATGTTCTCCTCTGCTTGTTGGCATCTGTTCCCTGGGCTTCCTGTGCACTTTGCAGAGCAGAGAAGTGCAGTTTTACAAGCTGGGGCTGAGCGTGGGTGAGATGGTGTGAGGGAGAGGGGCTGTTTGGAAAGCTCTGCACCTGCCACTAGTTCTGAGCATCCCAATCCACACAGGGCAGCCAGTGTGCGCAGGAGGCTGCAAAAACCTCTTAGGCAGCAAAATGTGGAAGAAAAGCAGCAATGGCTATATTTAGTAGTTGCATATTATTAACTTCTGTGTGATGTATCAGTTGCTGTGCTCAGACACCCTTTTTTGTGGTGAGGCCAATAATTTGCCACTGAGTAGGGGAAGTGGAGTTAAAACACTGTCATGTGATAAAAGCTGTTTCACATATGGTTATGGTGTTTATAGGCTGTGTATGGATAAAAACACACCTGCTACTGTGTAGGTAATGTAGGAACACACCTCCCTTTCCCCATGTAGGAACACACCTCCCTTTCCCCATGTAGGAACCCACTTCCCTTTCCCCATGTAGGAACACACTTCCTTTTCCCCACGTAGGAACACACCTCCCTTTCCCCAGAGCCACGGAGTGCTCTCTCCAGACGTTCTCCCTGCCTGACCCATCTGCTCTGAGTCTCTCCCACCTTGCAGCCTGTGCTGCTGTTCTCGGTGTAAACCACCATCCGGAAGCTCTAATTATAGTCATGCTGAACAAATGGAAATCCTGGAATTGTCTCCAGCGCTCTGGAATGGCAGAGTTGCCAGTTGCAGGTATCAGAGCAGTAGGTGAGGCAGCCCAGGTGGTTCCCCTGGAGCTGCTCGTGCCTCTGCCCCCCAGCACAGCTCTGAATTGCACATTTATTGCCCGAGCTGTGGGCTCTGAGTATCAGATGTCCACGAAGATTTGGGCTCATACTTGAACCAAGACTGAACCCTGAAGGGTGCTATACATCATTCGTGTTTCTTCAGAGTAAGACATTTTAAGAGGGTTGCTGGGCTTGATGGCTTTGTGCAAAATAAGAGACTTGGATATTGGGCAGGCAGAAGACCCATCTGGGTTTATAACCCCTGAATGAAGGTTGATGTGGGAATATGCACTACGTTTGGGGAAGAGAAATACCATCCTAGAAATACCATCCTAGACCCCTTCTTGTCTTTCCCACTGCAGCAATTAAACCCATGATTTTTTGTGTCTGTTTTAGTTTAGTTCTTCTCCTGAGACTGTTTAAATGTTTCTTTCATGTCGAAGAGGAAATTTGTAATCTGTTAATGAATAATTCAGGTTTACGGTTTCAGCCATCTAAGATTCAAACAAGAGACACTGCCCTCTGCAGTCAGAGAAATGGCCAAGATGTGCATGTCCTCTGGTATCTTATGACTTTTAGCCATCCAGTGGAGTTTGGAGGTTCTCTGGAACTTCAGGCACACCTTGGGCTCCTCAGTTTGGCTTTTCCTTCCTTTGTGTTCTGTGCTGCCCAGTTGTGATCGAGTGTGTGAGGGCAGGGAGTCCACCCACTTGTGGTGCAAAAATGGGTCGCTATTCATAGCTCTGTGATACTTTCCTTTCAGTGTAATAAAACAAAAAAGCATAAACCAGTGTCCCTGGGGCTTCAGAGTCAATGCCCTCTGAGATGCAATTCTCTCCCACCTCTCAGCGTTTGTTTCATGCCACCTGCACGGACAGAACTCACTGCGCCATTTTGTATTTCACAATCATGTTGTCCAGAATCTTTCTTTCTTCATTCTCTCTCGTGAGGAAGTGTGGGACTGGAGTTCAGGTTTCCAGAGAACGTGGCACTAATTTAAATTTGGCAGTTTTGTGCAGCACAGCTCAGTGCAGAGGTAGAAGGTGGTTTGTGGTCAGGGCTCTGGCACTGCCTGGGAGCAGGGCCTGTGTCAGGAGAGAGGGATGGGGGACGGCTTTCCCAGTCCTTGGCCAACAAGGAGGCCAGTGAGGACACTGAGACTGCATATGTGTCACCTCCAGTACCTCCTCAATCTTAATATTCTTCTGAGTATAATGTTCCATTTCAAGATAGATCTGTCTCTTCTGCTGTTGAGGGCTTTTAAATTGTAATGCTGAAATAATTATGTTCCATGAATAATACATTTAGTAATTGTTTAGGTAATTACAACACTTTTATATAGGTAATAAATACAGTCAATAAAGGTAGTTTAAAGGAAAGAATTCCACCTGAAGCAGCTGACTTACAACTTCCTCATTTCAGCATTGTGGTGTTACAATACAAGCTAATTAGAGAACAAGGGCTTTTAAAAGTCCTCCCAAAATTTCCCCTCGCCTCCACCTCTTTGTGCCACATCCCTCACCCACACACATCACTCCAGGCCTGTCTCAGTTCCATGTTTTGCAGCACCTGATTGTTCCTCTGTGAGTCAGAGGCTGCCATGGAAAACCTCTCGGTGCTGCGCCGGGACTCTTGGCTGGGAGAGGAAACAGGCAAAGCTTGTGCCTTGTCAGGGATTTTACTTTTCCTGTGCACACTTCATTCTAAATTCTCTGCTGCTTCGGTGTTCAAAGCACACAACTTAGAAAAGTCCATCTTAAAAAACGTGTTTTGCAAATGTTAGGATATGTTTTGTAAACACAAAGTATATCCTGTCTGGTTTACAAACATTTGAATGATTAGAGATTATAAGGGTTTAGTAGCCAGTTGTGTGTTGTGAGAGATGAGGTTTGAAATACATATTTTTTAATAATTAAGATTCAGCTTCAGCATGAGTTCAGTCAAGTCAGCGGGAAAGGGGGAGAAGGGCCAAAATAGTTCATTTTAAAGATTTTATAATGGCATGGATTTTATAATTGTTAATTTGGGGCTATTTGTGAGCCTCTGTAGAGCCACATTACTCTGTGAGGTCCAGGCTTAAAAGCACTAAATCCTCAAATGCAGTTTGGGGAGACCTTCCACAGTCAGTGACTGTGTATTGGTGTTATCACAAACATGTGAGTAACCACAGATGGAGGGTTTATATTAGATTTGCCTTTGAAGAGTAGCAAAATACTAAGCAACGAGCAAACCCATGAAACTGGATGACTGACAGGTTGTTCACTGAGAACAAAAGAGGACTGCACAATTCCAGAACCATGGGCACTCCTGAGTGGCTTTCACACAGAGGTAGAGTGGTCTCATTTATTTTTTACCTTTGATTTCAGCTTCAAGTTTGATTTCTTGCCCCTTTCATCTGCCTGAATGTACCAGGGAGAGACAAGCTCTTCAGTTTGACTTCTTCATTTTGTTGTATGGCAAAAGAACACAGAACCAGATACTTGCAGGCAATGCATTTTATAGTGGCCAAAGACCAGTGTCACTGCACTGCTCAAAATTCACAGTATAAAATTGCTATCACAGCTCTGTATCATTTGCTTGGTGCAAAATGAATTTTTTAAGAATGCCTGGTATTCAGTTTCATGATCAAATGCTTTCAAGATAAAAAAAAAAGGGAATAACTTTATGTTACAACTCAGTTCTGCACAAGAGGTGTGCTCTTTGCAGATGCTTTCAGTACCAGATGCCAGGCTGTGTGTCTGCTTTGGAAGCCTGGAGCTGGTTTGGCTGAGTTGAAAGCAGAATGTTTAAAAAAGAAGAGGAGGGGGAGGCCACATTCCTGTGAGAAAAGCAAAAGCTGGAACATGAGCTGCTGTGAGTTGTTGGGACTGTCAGCCCCGAGCAGGTACTGACAGGTAGTGAGTCCTGCAAAGACTCCAGTCCTGAGTGTCCCAGGAAAGAACTGAAACCTTGGAGTGTCCTGGGAGCCAAATTCCTGCCTTTGTGCTGAGGAACTCGACGTCCTGAAATGCTGAACACGCAGCTCAGCTGGGATGGGGCCTAAGGAGGCAGAATTCCAGCTCTGCATTTCTGTTCTGCACGTTCAGTACGGGTGGGGTGTCTTTGTGTGGGTCTGTGTCTCAGGGTGTCCAACAGGCCAGCAAAGTCCTGCCCTGCCCCTGCTCAGGGGCCCAGTTCTGGGCCAATTCCTGCCCTGGTGGCATCTCCACCTTCCTCTGTGCCTAAACTTTCTGTCCCAGATGATGTTGCCCCAAAGCAGCTGAGGAAGTGCCTGTTTGGTGCTCTCTGGGTTTGGGGTTACAAACCACACACAAGCCAAAAAATGTGGGAACTGTCTGAACCTTTATTTTATCTGGTTTTACAGATTCCTCTGTTTCTTCAATTTACAGAAACCAGTATAACTATCACAGAATCCCAGACTATTCAGGAAGGGACCCACAAGGATCATCGAGTACAACTCTCAAGTCAATGGCCCACACAGGGGATTGAACCCATGACCTTGGCATTATTACAACCAAGGTTTAACCAACTGAGCTATCTCAGGGTCATGAAGTATTAGTTTATTAATTCTTTTATCATCTGAAGGCGCTTTTATTAATATTTTAAATTATTATTATATTTTATTATTTATTAGTGATGACATTAATTCTGTGTTAATAATATCGTTTTTAAATTATATATATATGAGTCTTTATCAACTGAAGCCAGTTCTGCTGATTTGATGGCACTGGAGGGAGCTACAGACTATGAGGACAAGGTTCATAAAATACTTCATTGAAACACAATGAAAGGATATCCCATCACCTGTTTTAATTCCTCACTGCAGTCTACAGTAAGGGACATGGACATGCACAGGTTGTTTTATATTCAAAGTGACACCTGGAATTGAAGGAAGCTTTTGTTTCCTGGTTTGGAATCAAATATGGAGGGATTTCAAACAAATTTATATTCTGTAGAGCACTCTTTAATTTAATAAAAAATTATTCATAGAGAATTTTGCCTAAATGACTTTGCTTAAACAGGCTCCTTAGTCTGAGTTAGCAGCAAATATTCTTAAACCTTATTGCACATGATAGATTTAAATTAAATTAGATTGTGATAAAAATACTAAATTTAAAGTTTCTCTTCTAGCTCAGTCCCCACAGAGCGAGCACAGGAGGGATGCAGTCAGAGATGCACTTGTGGTGGTTTCTTCTGCTCTGCACAAGGTCCAGCTTAAAACAAAAATCCCTGAGCTTGTTCATAGCTACAGACCTTTTCCCACCTTTCAGAAAACAGGCATGACAAAAACTATGTAAAGAATATGGGTATTTAGTGGGAGCAGGTGGGAGAGAAGTTCAAAGTCAGCCACACTGGAGTTGTCACTCTTCCAACTTGATGGTTTTATGAAGACCATGGAAGACAATTTGTTATTTTCTTGCCGTTAAGTATTACAGCTTTTAAATCCTTGTGTAAAGTTCGAAATTGTAGTTTGTAGTGTGCAGAGCTTTTGCTGAAATAACTTGAAAATAGACCAAACTTGAAGGAGTACCTGGAAGCTGGTAGAGCCTCCCAGAGTCTCAGGAGGTTAAAACCATTTCCAGCATCAGGACAGGAACAGGGATAAGGAAAAGTGAAGGCAGGCAAGCAAAGCTGCTTTAAAGTAGAAAAGATAAAATATCCTGTATCTGAAGCAGTAGATTTGAGAGTGTTTTGCAAGAAACAGGCTCATTGATTAGATCCAAGTCTCTGGTGTTTTCAGCCACCGAAATTCAGGAAGAAAAGTCAGAGAAGAGGGACAGAAAACAAAGCGAAGTGAGAAATTTTGTTGTGTGAACATTTAATTGCTTTGCCTTTTCCCATGGTTTTTGTCTTCTTTTGCAGCCTTGTTAAAAGAAAAAAAAAGTTAATAGGGATTGCACCATGTCCCTTCCCACTCCCTGAGCATGTTCCCGCCCCAGGCTTGCCCTGGGATGAAGCTCATCATTCCCTGCCTCTCATTTCTGCTCCACAGCCCTGTCCCTCATCCCCTCCCAGGCAAACCCAGAAAGTCTGTGCATTCTGTGACCCAGAAAGGGCTGCCTCATAGTAATGTAGCAATTGCTTCTTTAAGGAACTAAAAAAAAACATAGTTTTTTTGTATAATTTAACTCCAAAGTTGCAGTTGGGGATAGGCTTTTTAACTTGGAGTATCTTTATGAGAGCCAATAAATCCTGCCTTGCCTGTTCTAAAGTGCATTATCCCAACACCTCTGTGAAAGCTGCTGTTTGTGAAGCACTCCCTGTTCACATGGCAGGGCAGCAAACTGGACGTGGTAAAGGCAGGGGGATGGGCAGAGAAGTTTACACACAGCTTTAAGCCTGGATGGAAGGCACTCTACAATTTTTAGAAATGAAAATATCCATGTAGGGACCTGCAGGAATGCTGTGGCTGCCGGGGCCGTGCGTGGAGTGCGTGCAGGGGCTCCATGGCAGCAGGAGGATGTTTTACTGGGCCTTAATGCTTATTATAGTGGTAGGGGTTTTATTACCATCTGTAGTCTCTTTGGGGTTTTGATAGAGCAACTAAGATGTTATATTTTGGGAGTGGTGTTCTCTGTGTTGTATCACGCTGACTACTCCTTGTCTGTGAAATAACAAAGCCCCACGACTTCAGGCTGAGTCCTGAGCTGCTGCTTGCCTATTGCTGTAGAAAATATTGAATCTCCTGATTATACAAATGTCTTCTGTTGGGTAATATTGACAAATACACTGAATAACATTTTTGACGTAACATTCTGTTCCCACACAGATAATTTGGATGTAATTGAATGGGTTGATCAAGAGTCTGTGCTAAAAATACAACATTTTCTCACCCACTAAGTGGAAGAAAATGCTTGCTCCAGAGGCAGTTGTGTGGAGCAGGGCCTTTGGGAAGTGGGATACATTATTCCATGACTCCAAATGTCCCCCCAGCTCCGAAGGCTGGGCTCAGGGCTGCCCTGGGGCACAGACACAGTGGGTTTGTACCCCCAGCACAGCCCACAGCGGCCACTCTGTCCCTGCTGGGGCTCCAGGGGGATGATGCTGAGGCAGAGCAGCCACAGCTCCAGCCTGGCAGAGGGATTTGGGAACGCACTCCAGGCTCCTGGAGGCTCCCAGAGGGATTTGGGGACCCTCTCCAGGCTCCTGGAGGCACCCAGAGGGATTTGGGGACCCTCTCCAGGCTCCTGGAGGCTCCCAGAGGGATTTGGGGACCCTCTGCAGGCTCCTGGAGGCACCCAGAGGGATTTGGGGACCCTCTCCAGGCTCCTGGAGGCTCCGAGCAGCCCGTGGCTGATCCAGGGGGACTGGAGTGCTCCAGCCCTGCGGGATCCCTTCCAGGATGCGTGTCAGACCCACAGGAGCACTTCAGTCCACTTGAGCCAAAAACGTACAGAAATAGTTGGGGGGGAAGTTTCGAAGATGTCTTTTCTTTCCTTCTGTTTTCCCTTATTTTAATGGTCTCCTGGGCAAAGGGCTGCATTGTTGGAGTTTCCAAAGCAGGATGGTTGTGCTGCAGACGGGGCGAGAGGGGGGAGGAAAGAAAGAAAAAAAAATAGACCTTAGAGAAAGGCTGGCTGTTTAGTGTGCAATAAAGTGACTTTTATACCTCTCCCAATCTCCTGTCAAATAAATCTCGTGCTAACAAGCGATCCGACCCGTTTCCCTGCACAGCCCGAGCCACATTGTACCTTTGCAGCCTTTGAAAGTGCCTGTGCCTATTTTTATTTGTCAGGCCGGGGCTGGGCTGGCCCCATTCCAGATGTGTCTCACAAGATTTGGTGCTGATGAGCTATTTATAGCCCTGTGGTTCCATTGCCATGGCAACCGTGCCGGAGGCCAAGGCGGCTGGGAGCTATTTCTGGCCTCGTGCTGTAATGTAAAACTGATTGGGAAAGTTAGTGCATCCTCTGAGCCAGACTAACTTTAGACAGGCACGGGGGGGAGGGGGAAAAAGGCAACTACAACCTCTTGAAATAGATTTTTCTCCTTCTCCTACCTTTTCCCCATTTCCCTTTTCCACGGCTGGCACTTTGGGAAGGGCTGCTGTGCCTTCTGCTGGGTCTGTCCCCGACCCATCGATGCCCCCGGCGGGTGACGCTGTTTTAATTAAGCACTTTGGGAAGCTGAGTGTGTTCCCAGCCTCGTTTTTAGGGCAGGGCTTGAGCTTCACGCAGAACACACAAAAATAAGGGGGCTTTCCTGGGGGGTCTATTTTGCAATAGTCACAGTTTTTTATACCACCCCCCCCAGTTTTAATCTTCTATTTTTTTATGTGTGCTTCATGTTCTCCAAGCCATATAAGGAACTGTAACCTTGATTACCACAAGATGATTCCAAATATATGGAGTCATACTTTGCAGCTTTCTCATTATTTGCTTCAAAATTAGACCCATGGTGCCCCTCCGCCTCCAAGTGGCTGGAATGCTCGAGGTTCTTCTGGAGTTACAGCTGGGGCCGCTCTCACAGTCGCTGCTCTGGGATATGTACGCACTAATACCATCTATAATTAAATTCTGGGCTTTAGACTCTTTGTAAGTCTTTTTCTGTGACTTGTTATTCGATAAGGAAATTATAGTAACCCCTTGATGGCAATTGGGAATCAAAAATATATTTGCAACTTCTTGGGAAAGTTTTCTGAAAAGTTGTCTTGTAGTTTACTGAAGAGTTGTCTTGTAGTTTACTTCTGATAACGTCCTACTCTACACTTTGAAGTTCATTTCCAGTAGAAATCTGGTTTTGAATGGTATCCTTATGTTTGAGCTCTAATGTGCAGGATTTCGTTATGGGAATATCCTATATGGGATGTTTTCAAATGCTCTCCTCATTGTACCAATAATATTTGTTACGGGACTGTCCCTGTGTGCTCGTCTCTAAAGGCTTTTTTCTTTCCTAATTGTGAAGAAGAAAAGCAATTGCAAAGGTTTTGATGGAATTTATTTTCTCCATCTAGTTTTGCTTAGGCAGAAAAAAGAGCTGTGCCTTTGGGAACAATTCTGATCGTCCCGTGCCGTGTTTGTGACTCGTCTTTGGCAACTAAATAATAGAAAATACTGATGGATCTTTAAAAACAAACAAACAGAAAACTACTGATGTCCCAGTTGTAACTTTTAACTTAATTTTGAAGAAAAACCTGACAAGTTTGGTTTCACACAGCCCGTGTTTGCAGGATACCATAAATACGAGCAGCAGAACAGAAGAAAGAATTTAGCAAATAGTTCAACTGCTGAGCTTTTCAAAAGCTGCTGCTGAATAACATAAAGGATTATGGCAAGGACTAAAAAAGGAAGCAAAGTAGAAGTAAAGGATGATCTGTTCTGAGAAATAAAATGTACACTCATGTTTATAATAAACACTATTAATGTTGAGTTAAATTTCAGCTTAAAACTACTTTAGGGAGTGCTGTGTTAGTTTTGTAGTCCTGATAAGGTAGACAAATAAATAAAAGCCTGCTGGGCATTTGCACGGTTTGGTCTTTAGGGAGATCAGTAAACAAATAATAATTCCTTTCTGGACAGAGAAACTTGAATTAGAAAGACTGTTTTAGAGGTGATCAGGGTAAAGGCGACTGGAATTCTTCGGGAAATCTTGATAATTCTTAGTAATATTCAGGTGGTTTCTTAGTAATATCTTTATAGAAACACATGACTCAGTGGAAATGAGAATTTCCCCTGACTCAGGGGGCTGTGGGCACTGAGCTGCCCCCCGTGTGCTGCCTTTGAACCAGGGCAGGCAGGGCTGGAGTGAGGGCAGGACAGGCAGCCTGAGCGAGGGCAGGACAGGCAGGGCTGGAGTGAGGGCAGGACAGGCAGCCTGAGTGAGGGCAGGACAGGCAGGGCTGGAGTGAGGGCAGGACAGGCAGCCTGAGCGAGGGCAGGACAGGCAGCCTGAGCGAGGGCAGGCAGGGCTGGAGTGAGGGCGGGACAGGCAGCCTGAGCGAGGGCAGGCAGGGCTGGAGTGAGGGCAGGACAGGCAGCCTGAGCGAGGGCAGGCAGGGCTGGAGTTCCATTCACTGCCTGGAAAATACCCCGGGGCTCTCAGAGCCAACAAACCTCACAAATGCAGAGCTCCAGCACTGCTGGTGAGGGTTACAAACAAATGCTGCCTTTAGGTGGGATTAAAAATTTGATTTCTTGATTTGGAGTGTCTTGCTGACACTGAGGATGAGATCTCAGTGTGTCCTTTAACAGAGACATTTTGTGTACAAATTCAAGTTACGACTTGACCAGAAAAAAAATCCTGATAGTAATAAAGCTCTTCAAATATAGGTGTGTTGTCAGTTTGAAGAGACCTTTCCAGTGTTGTTCCAGACAGAAAACAAAAGCTCTTCTTCACAAAGCAAAGACAAAAAAGAATTCTCAACTGCCAACCATTTCATCAGGTCACAGAGAGTAAAGTTTCAGTCGATGTTTATTGAACAGCCTGTCAGGAAATGCTGGAGGAAGGGCAGGCTGAGTTGCCCCTCCTGGGCTTCCCAAGCTGTGGAGTTTGAGGTGGAAGGTCCGTGTGTCCCACACCTTTCCAGCAGGGAAACCAGCACAGCCCTTTGTCTGGCAGCAGCTCTGCCCGTTCAGGAAATTCCACACACAGGGATCGAGCAACGGTGGGAAAGAGCTCCAGAATAAATCAGGTGCTGCCATATAGGTTGGTGTGAAACTGGGACGTGGTTTGGACAGAATGGACTTGGTAAAAATCTGGAAAGAAGTGGGGATTTGTGTATGACTGAATTCCTCTGACCTGCAGGAGCCCAGGAAAGCCTCTCTGTGTGTCTCTCTGTGAATCTGCCACCTCAGTGCACCCTTCAAATTAAAGACACTTTTTAATCATCACAAAGATCTGTTTAAAAAAGTTCACATATGTTTTTACTTCCCTAGGCCAAAAAAGAAAAGGGACTCAAAAATAAATCACATTTTTTATTTCAGATGCTGTGAATTTTTTGTTAATATCTTTCATTTTAGTATCTCAGACACAGTGCTGTCCTAGAGATGTTTCTTCTCATGTCACTGACTACAAATATCCTAAAGTCTCCTTTTTTTCTTTTTGTTGGGATGTGTCATGGCAGTGTCCACGTTTTATACCACGGGCAGAAGTGCCTCCTACTATGTGACAATATTTTGCAGAGCAGTAGCTGATCCTGTTATTTAGTCATGTCCAGAATCTGGCCCTGAGTGAGAATTGGCAGCGATGCCGAATGAATTATTTGCTTTCTGGAAAATAGCTTTTCCATATAATCTCTGGGAAAACGTTACGGGAGGAAAAAACTGACTCTCTAACTTGGTGCAAGACTTGCTCGCAGTATAAAATTTGGTTTTGTGGTTTGACAGTTTTATTTGAATTATTTCACCAAGGTCACTTCTATTTCTCCCTGTAAGTTCATTGCTGACACAGTAGATGGTGGGCACATCTCCAGCAGGCTCAGAACAGCCTCCAATAGCAGTGAATTCTGCACTCAAAGTAGGACTCAAGTGGCCTCACTTGTGTTTTGGGTAGAGCAGGGCAAGAATTAAAAATAGAAATTAATGATGGTGAATTTGTGTTTATTTTGAATTAGGCTTTGTTCTCATCTGAGTGGATTATTAGTTTAATTTACTGGATAATGTTTGGTCTTGACTAGCATGGACTGAGAAGTCTCTGAACACTCTGTATTGATCTTTTCTGAACTCCTGCTGCTCCTTATTTGGGGTGTATCAGACTGGTTCAAATTTCTGCTCCTCTTTTCTCCTTACACACACATTCACTTTCCCACTGTCCAACTGAAAGAATAATCCCCTTTCTTTACATCTGAGCAAAAAATCAAACTGGTTTTTAACACCTTTAGCCCCTTCCAAAGGGCAGACACAGAGGAGGAAATCTTTATTTAACGTGTCACTTCGCTCCATTTTCCTACAATGCCCCCGGAATCAGGGTGGGTTTTGTGGTAACCATCACCCAGGGAAGGACTTCCTTCTCCAGGGAGGATTGTTACGAGTATCAGATGTTACTGAGTGTTGGAACTTGTTTTGGGGGGAAGAAGAAATGTTTATTCCACCCGAACTTGTTTTACCTGGCACGGGCAGTGCTGCTGGAATCCATCTCGAGTACAGTAACTGCTGCTCCGATGGGGCTGGTGTTTTTCAAGGAAATCAGAGGCCTAAAAATAGTCTGCATAAACAGCAGTAAGAGGTTTGTACTTTCAGTTCCAGGTTTTAGCAATATCTTGTTGTTATTTTCTAATTTTGAGTTTCCAAAATCCATTAAGCTGATTAGCAGAGTGTTTAAAAATAAAACAGAACAAAAAGAAACCCCAGACCCAAAACAAAACCAAAAATTCACCTCTTGTGGAACCCAGCAGAAAATGTTATGTTTGGATAAATCCATTCAGAAGGGCTGGCTCATTACAGTAATCACCTTTGTATCTTGATGAACATTTCTGTTGGGAACATTTTTCAAGCATCCTCCAACTTGTGAAATTGCCACGTGATTCTGAAACTGTGCTCTGAGGGGAGAGCATGGGCTGGAAACGTGCTGGTAGTTGTACAGATACAACATCCTCTGTGTACTGAACAAAGAGTTTTATTCCTTCCCTTTAGATTAAAAAAAAAAAAACAAAACAACAAACTAACTTAACAGCCTGGAAGAGATGGGGAAAAATCCTGCTTGGAAATTGCAGAGCTCAGTTTGCCATCACTTTTATCCTTGTGTGTCTGTCCCCACGTCACGTTTCTCAATGGAAGTTGATCTTTGCACTCATCTTGTGATTTTTGTAGCATATTTATCAAGACACATTTTAATGTGTTTAAAATCCTGTCATTCAGACTAAACATAAATTGCTTTTCATGTGTCTCTGAAACAAGATCATGTAGATGCTGGTGAAAGGGACGTTGCACTGAATCTGTTGTTAAAATACACACTGATTTTCCCCTCTCCCCTTCCTGAGGTGTTTTAGGATTCAGTGGGGCAGCAGGGGCTGGAACTGGGGCTGGAACCCAAACCCTGTGCTGGTGTTACTGCGGCTGGGGTTTCAGTTCAGAACCTCCCCCCTTTCCCCTGTAAGTTGTTGCCTGTCACTGAGAGAAGGGCAAATCCACCTTCGTGATTTCTGCTTCACAGAGAAAACAACCCATGCAAAGGAATTGCCAAGGGAACTTCAAGTGTGTTGGTTTAGAGGCTGATTAATCATTAATGTGAGGGGTGAGGGCCTGGCTGAGGGGAAGGTGGGTGGGCACTGGTGTTCCTGCCCAGGGCTGGGGGGCTCTGGGGCAAACACCCCAACCTATGGCTGCTCTGGGGGGCAAACAAACACCCCAACCCACAGCTGCTGCTCTGGGGGGCAAACACC
>VWZD01005106.1:0-17094 GCA_013396695.1 Sakesphorus luctuosus | reverse complement strand
TGGCTGCTGCTCTGGGGGGCAAACAAACACCCCAACCTGCGGCTGCTGCTCTGGGGGGCAAACAAACACCCCCAACCTGCAGCTGCTGCTCTGCCCCCACCTCAGGTCTCACAGTGACACCACAACAAAACAGAGTTACCAAGTTGCTTCCCTGAGATTTTTGCTCTTTGACTTGAAGTGAAAGATGATTAGGAGGTTATACTTAATTGGTAAAAGAATTTAAAAGACTGCCAGGTATCCTCGTTAGGTCATGCCTAATGAATTTGAATGATATATATATATTTAGTCCCTATTCAGCTACTACTGCTGCTGCTACAGAAAGTTAACTGGAACATTGATACAACCAGTGACAGAAAAATCAGGATTCCCTCTCACTTAACTGAACTTGTGCTGAAATTGGCTTTGGGATTTCATTTATTTCAAGAGTTATAGTGGTGATAAGTTGTTTAAAAATACTCACTTTGCTCTCAGGAAAACTGCATGTAGGCAATTTCCTTGAGTCATTGCCTTACTGTTAGCAGTAGCAGGTTGTGTTGTAGGATTTATCTGAATAAATGACTTGAATTAAACTCCTGGTATGTTTGTGGCAGAGGGAGGGGCTGGAATGAGATTCCCAGATGGATAAATTAACTGGGCTCGGCCCTCTGCTGGCTCGGGCTGGGAAAGCACAACCAGCAACCCAAGCTGAGCCATTTCAGTGGGTGCTTTTTCAGCATTTTCTGAGTCTGAAAGCATTAAAATACACCAAAACCTACCTGGGACTGTCACTTACTAAAGATGAAGTGGTTGGTCTAATTTGAGACTGACAGTCTCTCTTTTTCTCTCCTCTCCCCAGTTTTCTAGACAAGATTGACATCGTCAAACAGAACGAGTACACCCCATCTGACCAGGTATGGTGAGAAACCACACCTTGTACCTGCCCCTCTGCCTCAGGGGTAACTCTGATTTGATAATGGCCATTTGGGGCACTAACAGAGGTATTGCCATGCACTGTATGTATTTAGAATTCAGTAAAATTCACTGTATTGGTTGGATTATGTTTGCACACAGAGATTGCTGTGAAATCTGATTTACAAGATTTACATCACCCTTCTGTGGCACTAATGCTGCCCCTGGTTTTGCATGGAATAAAAGGGGGTTATTTCCATGGCTGGATATATGAAAAATTACGGATCTGTGTTGAATCCATGACTTTCCCTTTGTGCTCTAGGATCTTCTCAGATGCAGAGTTTTGACATCAGGAATTTTTGAAACTAAGTTTCAAGTGGACAAAGTAAATTTTCAGTAAGTATCTTTATTTTTTCTTTTAATTTTTTTGGTGTTTTGCTTTGTTAATGCAATGCAGACAAATATCAGTGTAAATTGGAGAAAAGCCTGCCCTATAGTCCTTGAGCCTACTGTATTTATCAAGTTGATGTTTAATAGGAAGCAAATATTTTTTAATTTTTTTAATTTAGTAGTCTGGCTTGAAAAAGAAATGCAAATTGGTGTGCCATTTTCTGCTTTTATTTTAAATCTCAAATAACAAAATGGTTTAAATCAATTTTCTCTGTGTGCATGTGTTGGTGAACTGTTCACCTGTTCAGGTTCTCTGATCTGTGACACACAAGTCCTAAAATTTCTTACCTTTTATTTCAATTTGCATTTGGGGATGGAAAACCAAAATAAACACAGAAACAAACAGAAAACCCAACACCAAATGTATCCTGACTGGATTTGTGTTTTTTCCTCAGTATGTTTGATGTTGGAGGGCAACGAGATGAACGCCGAAAATGGATCCAGTGTTTTAATGGTAGGATTGGAATTTCTGTTTGCTCTATAAAATAGTTCTCTGTAAAACTGCAGTGCCCAAGCTTTGTTTTTCTCCCTGTGTGAAAAGCCATCACCTTTCCCATGTGGTTTGATAAGGAGTTACCTGAAACCTTGTAGGGGGTGGAATTTGTTTGGACATGGAACTTCTGTAACTGCACAGAACACCTTCAGGGAGATGGAGAGGAATTCCACTTGGATAACTTCAGCTTGTCCATTTTCTTTGGCTTCCCTCTCTTCCTTTAGTTAGGTTTCTTTGGTGATGTCTTTGTGCATTATTTTCTAGCTATGTGAGTGTAAATTCCAACCGTGTTGTGTCTCCCACGTGCAGGTTTACATTTGTATGCGCCAATGCCAAATACAGAACTACAGGGTAATTATTAAATGCATAAAATCAGAATATCAGATTTTGGCATATAATTGCAGCCACTTTGCTGCCATGGTGCTTCTTCCCAAACCAGCACTGAGCCAGCAATGCAGAGTGAGGCTGTGGGGACCATCTGTCTGGTTAGACATGGTGGCACATGTGGTGAGATCTGGAGGCCCCCAGCACCGTGTCCCCTTCAGGGCAGATCAGGTGATGATGTTCTTAATTCCCTGACTGAGATGAGGTCCTTTTGTGTCTCTCCTGAAGTGTGACATGTTCCCTCACTGCAGCTCTTTGTTTTGCTCTGTCTCTGTTCAATGGGAAACCTTTCTCCACACATTTTCTTAAAGCTAGGGGTGATGAAATTTTTTTTTTCCTTTGGTTGGCTAAAATATTGATGAAGATACACTGAAGTCCATCTTGTAGAAAAGTTACATTGAGATCTTAGAGATTAAATAAAGTAGGATGCAACTTGGAATTCGTGGTGTGTTGCTGTGGTTACTGTCAGAGTATCACCTGGGCACTGTGCCTGTGTGTGGAACTTCTGTCCAGTGTTTTCTCCTGTGCTATTAATAACAGATTTGTTTGGGTTTTACCTCTGCTCCTTCCTCTTCCTGCTACCTCATGGTCTGACTCATTTCTGCTGCTGCTGAGCCTGGAAGTCCCTCAGAGTCTGGGGCAGCACAGAGATTGGATTCTGTGATCCTGGGAATACCTCCCAGGAAAGACATGGCCCTCCAAGTACAGCCCACTGTAGGGGGCTGGAGCAATTATCCATTAATTCAGTTGTCATTATTACTGTTCACACACTTCCCAAGTGCTCTTTGAGGTCTTCCCCCCATCCTTTCCTGATAGCTCAGAGTTGTTTCTAATTTTCTTTACACATTTTCAGTCTTCTTTAAATTCTCCTCTTGGCTTTCTTCAGTTTCTCTCTCTTGCTTCAGTTCCTCTCTTTTCTACATTTTGTGTCATTCTCTCAGCTCCTGTTCTGGGGCCTGCCTTGATGTCTTTCATGGTTGTTTCTCTTTCTTTTTGCTTCCTGCTCCTTGGAAAGCTGTCAGCAGCAGCATCCAGCCTGTCCTCTGCACAGAGCTGAGAGTCTGGCAGAGAGAGTGCTCAGGCATTGGAATGGGCTGCCCAGAGAAGGGGTGGATTCCCCATCCCTGGAGGTTTTTAACCTGAGCTTGGCCGTGGCACTGAGTGCCATGATCTGGTGAAGGGACTGGATTCCAACCCAATCCATTCTATGATTCTGTGATTCCATGATTCTGACAGAACTTTGGGATTCCTGGCTGTTCCTTCTGGAGGTTGGTGTTAACCACAGGGTGTTTGTTGCCGTAGATGTGACTGCGATCATCTTTGTGGTGGCGAGCAGTAGCTACAACATGGTTATCCGAGAGGACAATCAGACCAACCGGCTCCAAGAAGCACTAAACCTCTTCAAGAGTATCTGGAACAACAGGTCTGTGAATTGCAGTTTTGTTGCTCATGTCACTGAAATGGCTAATCCTGTCCTGCTCTGCAGTCAGGACCTGTGCATGGGCCTGGCTGGGACAGAGTTGATTTTCTCCATAGCAGTTCATACAGTGCCGTGGTTTGGATTTTGACCCAAACACTGATCTGGAGCTGTTGCTGAGCATCAGGGCCTTCTCTGTTCCTCACTTTGCCCCCCAGTGAATGCACTGGGGGTGTGCAGTGGGCTGGGAGGGGGCAGACCCAAACTAACCATAGGGATGGTCTGTATCACGTAACTAAGGGGCCAAAGAGGGGATCTGGGGAGGTTGGTCAGCCTACTGGGTGTTGGTGTGCCCACAGCACGTGGGCAGTGATTGCCTTTGCATCACTTGGTCTGTTCTCTCCTCTCTCACACTTACCATTCATTTATTCCACACTCATTACTTATGGCTGAAGCAATTAAAGCAGTGATGGAGCAGCACATGGATGTGCTCCCCTGGGTGGTGGGTCAGAATCAGCAGCACAAAGTGATAGAGAACCACAAACCACCCTCAGGGAGTGCACACCTGGAATTGCACCCTCAGGATTCAGGTGTAAAAGGAACCTTCCAGAATTACCTCAGTGTGTCCCATTCTTGTCTCCAGGCCTGGTTGGGTTTCTGTGTGATCCAACTGTGCCTCCTCACAGCGTTTGTTTCCCATTTCCCACAGGTGGCTACGGACCATTTCAGTAATCCTTTTCCTGAATAAACAAGATTTGCTAGCAGAGAAAGTTTTGGCAGGGAAATCTAAAATTGAAGACTACTTTCCAGAATTTGCTCGCTACACTACACCAGATGATGGTAAGATTTTGAAGTTTTATTCACAATTTATCATTGCCCTGTTAGTCACATTTGTCATGTTCTTGGTAGCTTCAGGTAAGATTTGAAAACTCTTAAATAGATAAACTTCCTTTGTCTTTCAGCCAAAGTGTAATGTAAAATTTAGGTATTAATAACAAGAGAATCCTGCCTTTTACACATTTAATGTGTTAGTAATTTCATCATGACAAAATCTTGTTACTTTGGTGTTGACCACAATCTGACATTATGTCACAGATGTGTCCTTTGGATTCCCCCCTGATCCTGCCTGGGGTCATTTCTCTTCCTGCCAAATGACTGTGCTGTGGGCACTGTAATAGTCCTTTGTTCTCCTGAAATCTTGCTGGTTTAAATAATGTTATGGTTTGTCTTATCTCACAGTCAGTTTTTCAAGTATATTTATATCATACATGAGCAGAAAATAGAACAAGTTTAAGATTTTTAGGTGCTATTACCAGAAAACATCCGTTTTAATAAGACACTTATTTTATTATTAATCAGCAACACCAGAGCCTGGTGAGGATCCCAGAGTTACAAGGGCCAAGTATTTTATTAGAGACGAGTTTCTTGTAAGTATTTCCTTTCTTTTGGTATTTCTTATGTGATTCTTCTCAAATGTAAACTCTTGTGCACCTTCTACTATTGCAAAATACTGTCACTTCTTATGTTGTTTGTATTTGACATCCACACTGCATAAAACAATTATGTTTAAGAGCTTTACTGCTGCTTTTTAGCTGCTATTTGAATATTTACTTGTTGACAGAGTACATAATTAAACAGCAAAAGACTGGGTGAGAATTGAGAAACCTCAAATACAATGATGAACAAAGTCCTGCTGTTATTAATGGGGCCAGATTTTTATTCCAGGCATTATTTCCAAAGATAGACACCGATCAAAAGATGCATCATCTGTCAAATATTTATGTTCTTTTCATGGTATCTTTCCCATTATTGGTCAGCTGAAGCTGTAATAGACATAGATTTTTTTTTTAATATTGTTACAATTACTTACAATGGTGAGCCTGGCAGTCAAACTGTGGACTCATTTTAAAGTGGATCAAAATGAAATTTTGAGGGAGGTTTTCCCTAAGTGTATACAAGGGATAAAAGCCTTTTACAGGAAGCAAAAATACTACTTTTTTCGTGGCCAGGTGGACTAGGAATTGTGTTACCAAATTCACCAAAGCTGCATAGAAATAATGGCACTTTCTTGAGTTCCTTGACTCTGAAATTGCCCAGTTTGCAGCGATCTTCTCACCACGTAATTTTGATCATTTTAAATTCTGTGTTTTAGGCGAGAGACTGAGAAAAACTGTGGGTGTTTCCCCACTTAGGAAAGACACAACTCACACTGAGGCTTCTCAGCCTTCGATTTGAGAACGTGGGGGGGTTTCCCCAGTGAGTTTGGTTTTAACCAGGGTCTGTCTCTTCCTTTGCACAGAGAATCAGCACAGCAAGTGGAGATGGAAGGCACTACTGCTACCCCCACTTCACGTGTGCCGTGGACACAGAGAACATCCGCAGGGTTTTCAATGACTGTCGGGACATTATTCAGCGCATGCACCTTCGCCAATACGAGTTGTTGTGATGGAGAGCACTTTTTTCTGTGTTTGGGACTCCTTATTCCTTATTAAAAAAAAAAAAAGAGAAAAAAAACACCCTTGCCCACGTAGGGTGGAAGAGAACTGTTTGAATCTCCCATTGATTTGCACCCCTCAACTTTTTCTCCTTGCTGGACAATAGCAGCACTTCTAAGCTTGCTTCTGTACCCCTCGGACAGTTTGAGATGGCCCCTAACACTTAAAAAAGGCCATTTCCATGAGGATTCCCTAACACTGTTATTAACACAAAAAGAGGAAAAAAAAAAAAGGAAAGAAATAAAAACTAATTAACTAAAAGCCCTGAATGTGGAGCACCTGAAAGAATTGGGAATGAAAAAAAAACAAAATTAAAATATCAAACAAAAACTGGGGGAGAGAAACCCTTAGGTAATTTAGCACTGCTGTGGGCACAGTCCCAGACCCCGAGATCTCCACTTGGTGTCACTCACTGCATCCGCTCACGGAGGTGCCGAGGCACAGACCGAGCTGAAGACACACCTTGGGGTTGGTCCTTTGGGCGGAAACACTGACCTTCTCCAGCAGACCCTGACAGTGCAAAAACCAACTGCTACCTTTCAGAAGGGTGTTTTTAAAACCAGTCTTGGTGGTCTAAGGACAACCATGGACACTGAGGAACCGAACTGCGTATGGCCTGTGATTGCAGAGAGAGGTTAACCACACACTGTTTCAGTTTGTCCACTGATGATCCCGTCTGCTCTAAAAATCATTATCTGGACTGTAGTCCTCACAGTCTTTCCCTTCTTTTTCTTCTTCCCTCCCCTCATTTTTTATTTTACTGCTGGATTATTATTCTTGTACAGACTGTAAAATGTATTATTTTGTACAACTTTATTGAAAATAACTTGTAGAAGATCTTTGTGCCTTGATTATGGCTGTACCTGTACAATGAGCTAAGATGTAAGTATGTTTGATTGCGCTGTACAGCTTTGTCAACCCTATCTGCAGCATTAGCTCAAGGTAGGGAAAATTTATCTGTAGTTTAGTTTTTCTGGTTTATAAAAGAAGGAAAAATACTGTTTAGTAAAAAAAAAAAAAAGGAAAAATGAAAAAAAAAGAAAAAAGTACAAATTGTGCAAACTTAACCACTTTAAAAGTGAGGTCTTCAACAAGTGACCAGATGTTGCAGCATCGTGCTTTTTAATTTTTAGCTTTAATTCATTTAAATCTCTATCCAAATGCAAAACATGGCTTGTTTCTACATAAACCAAATTTTGCTACAAATTATAAATGTTAGTCTTTGGTCATTCATAGTCCTTTTTTTTTTTGCTCAAGACAAAACCAGAACAATACCAAGACACGTAGGGCATCATGCAGGTCTGGTGACCATCTCTAGACTGGGCCAAATACCCACCACCCTCGGCTTGTGCTGCGTGGGCAACAACTCCCAGGATGACAAGGTGTGCACTGCCCTCGGATTTGGCCACTGAATCCCAGTTTCAAACGACATTTTTATTTCTCTTTTAATAAAGAGATACTTTAGAACCTTTTTTTTTTTTGGTTTTATATTAACTATATAAGTAGCTTAAAGTGAAGATGTGTGGATTTTTTCTTAAACTTGAATAATTTATGCAAATTATATGCTTAGAACAACATGTGGTACAGTAAAAAGAAAAAAGAGCAAAAATCACTGTAGCAATAAGAGAGCATGTAATTTTAGTAACTACTACACTGCTTTATATTTTATACCTAGGTGTTTTATGTCTCTGTGAGTGTGTTACTTTTTCATGTGTCTAAACCTACGTGTACAATTTGTACAGAGTCAGAAATTACAGCTGTAATAACACATCTAGAACAGTGTTAGACTATATTACTCAAACACCCTGTTCCCCCTTCATTTACACCCCTGAACTGATCTGGATCTTACTGCAGTGACTTTAAAAGGAAAAGAAACAAAAAATGAACACCAAAATACTTGCCTCTTTGCCTTTCACACTTGCTTCCCTCCACCCAAGAGACCATGTCAGCTTTCTTTGTTTTGGGAAGAGATCCAGTTTAAATTAAAATGAGGGTGTGGTCAGTGATGTGCAGCTTCAGGTATCGGATGCCTTTTCAATACTCAGAACTGCAACTGTTCAGAATTGTGAGTTTTCATTTGCTTTTGTGGCTTAAGTCTTAAATTCAAATGAATCCCCTTGTCCATCCCCACTGGGGAGCAGGAACGTGATGGAGTTTCTGTCCCATCTCAATCCAAAATTATTTGTGATCTTCCAGAAGATACTGAACCATCTGACAATGTTGGCTGTCGTTGTTCCTTGCCTTTTCAGAGTGCTCTTTGCTGCTCACAGGTTTAGACAGTTGCCACCTGAACTCTGTAGAACTGCAGGAGGACGTGACTGAGGACAGGCCCCCCATTCCGAATGTATCCAGTGCCTGTGGGTGAAGGGCTGGAGTTCCCACTTGGTACAAAATGGGACACAGAGTGGAAAGGAAACTCATTGAGAGCCTTAATTTTAGTTACAGGAGCCAAAATCTTTATTTCAGTGCCAACCCTTATCTTTTTAAGCCTAGGAGGAGTTGGTGTGGACACCAAATTTATAAATGGAGAAAACTGATGTGGTGTGAGGAATGTAATCTCTTGTCTGAGAGAAACAAAGCACCTCCATTAAAAAAATAAAATAAGCTTCTTCCTCTAATAATGAGGACACACAATAACAATTAGCTATATAAGACAGCAACAGTTAAAGAAACCTAAAGCTTTATATGAATAGAATTGTTTAGGGGATGCTTTTTTTTTTTCTTAAGTGAGGAAAAAGGCAATTGTTTTGAATATGGTTGAGTTGCACAAGTACAGAGTGTGTGTGTGTCTTAATGTCTCAGTATTGCCTTTGTTAGTCTCTTTATTAGTCCATGCAGTTTGGTGGCCTGGTAAATGCAAGTCTTATTTTTAACAGCTTTCTTTCTTTCTTTTTTTTTTTTAAATACAAAACCATAAAGCTTTAATGCTTGCTGTTTAATAAGTAACTGTGTTTTCTTCTGTCTCTAATTTAGTGGCCATAATTTGCAGTTAATTGAACCATTCCAACCTAATGCTTACCCGTATTCCCTAGTTTTGTTTTATTTATTTATTTGAACTTCTTGTTTTCATGATTGAGGACTGTCACTTCTGTCTCATTCATCTGTTTGGAAACTTCTGACCTTGCAGCCAAAACGTAACTCATTCTACTCAGTATTCATCGTGATGCTGAAGTGTAAGATACCTGCAAATGTAAACACTACCACTTTTATTAATAAAAACAAATACAGTGTTTTTAGGGCACATTTGCATCACTGCAGTTGAGGTTGTGTCAGTATTTCCATTGTAAACCCTTGAGGGTCTCTCCCTTGGCACTAAATTGCCCTAAGCTGAACCTTTGCCATAGGAGGCTTCTGCTCGAGCAGGATTTGGTGGGTTGGTTTTTAAACAGTTTCCAACACAAACTCTCGTTTCTGTTTTAAGTTCTACAACTGTTTTGTTGGATGGGGGTTGGTTTAAAAAGAAAACAACAAAAAAACCCCAACAAACAAACCTGGTTCAAGATTGTTTTTGGCACTTCTGTAAAACTCAGAAATGGTTTTGATTTTCCAACAACCTTCGGCAAGCCAGTAACCTCCAATATGGTCTGATCACTTTGGGTATTTTGTAAAAATAATAATAAATTGTAGAGATGTTGTGGTTTCAAAATCAGCTACTGTGCATTTGCAGTAACTTATTTCAATGCAAGAAGTTTTAGGAATTTTTTACATGAGAACACACATTGGATGTGATGCAGCAGAGTAGTGACAACCCCTGAAGGCTTTTTCTTTTTTAATAATGTGCAGAGGTAAAGCCACTGCAGGCTGAAAAAGGATTCAGCTGCCTCTGAAAGCATCAAAAACTGCTCTCTTAGAGGCTGAAAGTGGAGCTGTGTAAGTTGTTGGGAGCAGACTTTGATGCAGAAGCAGAGGAAGGCATCCTGGATCAGCTGTCAGACAGGAGCCCTGAGGGTTATCTCCATTTATCTGAAAGCTTTTGAGCATCGAGGGTAGAATTTGAGTGAGGGAATGTCCTCAGCTCCAGAGGAGGGCACGGGCTGGCTCTGCTGTGCTGCACACACGGGCTGGGGCTGCAGGACAGTTTGTACCAGTAAATCTATGCACAGAAATGTTCATGTTCATCACTTCAGTCTGAGCACCTTGTCATTCGTCGTGGCACAGTGTTCTGTTAATGGTGTGGGATGTTTTGTATTATTTCTCCTATTTTCCAATGTCAAAAATTATGTACCAGTAAAAACAAAAGACAGAAACACAGGAGATTGACCCCAGATCTGGAGGAGAGCCCAGGACAGCTGAGTGCCAGTCCAGTGCCTTAGTGACAATACTGTTGGTTATTGGTGCTATACAAATGTCTAAAAGAGTGATAAAGTTGTTATGAATTATAAAATTATGTAAATTCTTCAGGAAGAGAGTAAGTTCTCTTCTTTCCCCAACTGTATCTGATACGCTGTGTGTGTTCCTAACAATGCTGGCACTCATAGGACCTTTTCCATGGAATTGGTGATGAAATTCCTGCAAACTGTAATAAGGATCAGGGCCATAGATTACTGTCAGTGGAAATCTCACATGGTAGCAGGTCCTTGTCCCAACAATACATGTTGAGTTTGTGTAACAGTCAAAATATTTACAAGCAAACATGAGTTTGCAGTCCAAACCCAAGCCTGTACCTTTCTTCCTCAGCTTGATACCTCTGCAGATTCATCCACTGGGAAAAAATCTTGCTGTCCTGTCACAAACTTTGAAGCTTCTTTGTAAATACAATGAGCTGCAAAGGGGATTTCTGAAGCTCTGCTGAGGAAAACCTTACACTGAAAAATCTCTCTGGTGACTGACAAGGACAAATGCCAAGAGCAAACCTGTTTTAATCCTGGCCATTCCCAGTTGGCTTCAATCCTGTGAGTGGATGTGTACCAGTTATGGGGAGGCCAATTGCCTCAGAGTATTCTACTGTAGTGCAGAGGTGGCTAAAACTGCAGCCACAAGTGCTGCCTTTGTAATTTTCTTCAACCCTGATTCTCATCTTATTAAAAGTTCAAACTGCTTTTTATCCTGTCTACTTTCAGTGTACTGAGCTGAGCAAAGTAGGTGCAGTTTGAAGCACAAGTCTTACCTGGAAAAGCAGTGTGGGAGGAGATGGGGAGGCAAATTAACCTCTCACTGCATTAAACAAAAAAATAGTAAGATGGGGTTTTTTTTCTGACTTCTGTATCCTATAACCTTAACCTGGTTGTGTGTTAAAAATAGGGAGTTCCCTAAAGTAGCAACAGCAAATACTCACTGATACCTCTGCAACATGGAGAACTGACCAAATTTGTAATAGATAATTAAACAAAACAACAACAACAAAATGAGAATTTACAGATTTTTTTTATTTTTTTTTTACTAAGGAAGTCTGCTTCAAAAGTCTTTAATGAGAGGATAAAATAAAACCTTTAAACATTGTCCCAAACAGAGAGAATGATCCATTTTTGAGGGAGAAGATGCTCACTGGGGATTTTCTGTAAAAACGTGCTTTCTAAGGCTGGGCTACCAGTAGAAAAATGTAAGCAAATTCAAAATTAAAATGTGAATGTCTCTTTTCAATTTACCCAGTTGTTTTATTAAATGACTTGGCTAATTAATTTTTTTTAATACTCTACTACTCAAGTCTGGAGAAAGACAAGCTTAGGACAGAGAGTAATGTTGGGAATTCTCTCAGTTCTGCTGTTCTGTTTTGCAAACCAGTGGTTTTTTAGGCTGTGAACTCTGTGTGAATTATTAATAGTGAGATATGGTGTTTCTATCTGTAGTTTCTTGGTATTTGATATGACTTTGGAATTGTATCTTTCTTGCTACTTAAAATGGCAGAGATGAGGCAGGGGAAGGAGCTGCTGTGTAAGGGGTGGGAATTGCCACATCAGGCCCCTTGGAAGGGGGGCCCATCCTGGTTCTTTTTTGCTCCATTCTCAGTTTTCTGTTGGCAGGATCAGAAGAACTTCCATAACAAGACAAATTAGGGGTTGGGTGATAGAACCACCATGTCTGTGTAAGATCTCACGGTATCGATGGAAGGTGTTTCAGAGGTGTGTTGAGGCAGAGCCCGAGGGCAGTGCCTGCCCTGAGCTGTGATGGGTGAGGGAGCTCAGGGGGTTTAATCTCCCTTCTCTTGTTGTTTGAAGGCACAACATCCCAAATGAAGTAACAAACCAGTATTTTGGTGCTAACCCTGAGTTCTGTTTCTCACAGGGCAAAACTCTGCTCTCATCTGTGTGAGAGTCTGGCAGCCCAGAGCTGCCCCAAGCAAGGGCTCTTGGGAACCTGTCTGTGATTTAAAACTGGGGAGTTCACAGCCAATTGTCCTGTCCTACAGCACGGCCCAAAACCTGCTGCCTTTGGATTCAGCTCTTTCTCCTCTCCTCACCCCCTGGCCTCTTACAGTGATGTGGCTGATAAGAGAATAGAGCAGTTAGGAAAGAAAGTTAAGAGACAACCTCAGCCAAAGTTAAACAGTCCTCCCAAATCCATCACCTTGATTTAGGAGGGGGAATTCTTCATTCCCCAGGTGAGTGACCCAGTTTGGGATCCTTGTACAAGTTTTCCATGCCAGAGAATGTATCTATCTGAAAGGCCAGGTTACCTCAAATTAAGGAACTGCAAAAAAAGNCCCAGTTTGGGATCCTTGTACAAGGTTTCCATGCCAGAGAATGTATCTGTCTGAAAGGCCAATTCAGGAACCGCAAAAAAAACACTTTGTGCATCTGTTGCAGGGCTGGGACATGGGGCAGTGAAGGAGGAGTTTAATGATCAACTGGAACTTGCTCTGAGGCAGGAAAACATTTCCACTGTAGGCTCATCTTGAGAAGTACTTGGGGCGTTGTGAGGCTCTGCTTTTAAGCAATTCTCAGTATAAAAATAGAATTCCAACTTTTAAGTTGATCTCTGAAGACCAGAATTGACATCGTGTTGGAAACCTCCACCCCACCTTGTTTTGTCTCTGTTCCCTGGCAAAGGGTCACCTGTTCAAGGTCTGGAATAAGCAGTGACTGAATCTCCAGGCACAAACACAAATGGTCATCCTGAGGTTCTGCTCCAGGAGGAACTCTTCAGCCAAAACTCATTAGCCTAACGATGCTGCTGTAATTTCCTACTCCATTTAAAAGCTATTACCTTATCTCTGGTTGAATGTATTGGCTGCTTTGTAAAGGGCTAATGATTACAAAATACAAATTTATGCTACAAGAACTTGTAGAGGGCAAGGAGCAGAGGGAATGACAGAATGGCAGGGTGGATATTTTTAAAAAACATGAATAAAAAGCAAACAGTTTTATTGGAAGTTGGCTCTTCTGTTTGGGTTTTTTCTTTTACTGTAGGAAGGAACCAGATGAAGTTTGGTGATCAACTGTGTTACATTCAGCCCTTTAGGCAGCAAATCTTCAGGTACAGTTGTTAAATGATTTGCTCAAAAATCAAGCAGCACATTTTGATAGTTGGGTGGAATTGAAACTTGAGGATTTGATACTTGGTTTCTTCTTCTGTTTCTTTTTGGGTTCTGTTCTTTTTTTAAGGTTAAAAAAGGAAAAAATAAGGTAGTTTTCCATGTTCCTCTCGATGTGGCTCTTCTTCACACACATTTATTTTCCAGAATGCCTTTCCTGCTTCTTCAGAGTGTGCAGCAGAGACACAGGGCTGCCCTTCATGGGGTACTTCTTGTGCTCAAAATTTTATCTCTGTCTCAAAATTGATCTCAAAATTTGCTCTCTGCCCCATCACTGCCTCATCAAAATCTCATCAGATGGGAACTGCAGCTCAAGAATATTTTACACACAAAATGTACTCAAATAATGCATTTTAAGAAGAATTTGCTGCATAATAAAATCTTGCAGGGACATTCAGGTAAATGTAACTGCTTTTATTTATGAGCATTTCACTGCAACTTTGTAAAACACAAATCCATGTGGGGGGACATAGTTAAACCCAAGATGATGTTTCCATTCAAAGCTGTAAAAGTTTAGTTTGCAAACTCAAGTTCTGGTACATTTAATGTTTGTCACAGTGTAAGTGATACCTTGAAGTGGTTGGGTTTGATCTGATTTTACCTCTTGTTTATTGACCTGATGTGGGGCAAGCTTGGATATTGCAATGCTGCAAAGGGCTATTCAGCAAATGTCTGGCTGTTACAGATCACTAGTTTTCTCCTCAAAGAAAGTTGAAAGTAAATGCTTTGAGTATTGTTCTTTATATATTAAAAAACAAAACAAAAAAACCCTCTTTTTTTGTTACTGCAATCAAAATAAAGAGATATAAATATATAAAGACCAAAACCTTCCAGTTTTAAGATTCAGGCAGTGAATTTACTGGTATCAATAATGTCTCTTTCAGGCAGTTGGTGCTGTGGACTCCTCCCATTTTCTACTCAACTAAGCAGGAAGTTTTGTGACATAATTACCATCAAAGTCCTACAAGTCCAGCTGTTGTCACTGCACAGAAATTTTACCCACAGATGCTTCACTGAGGCTCAGGTGTCTTTCAGGCCATAAGCTCTGGGCACAGGGAAATTCTGCAGACAGATTGAAGGATCCCACTCAGGAGATGCACACAAATACCAGTCACGGGAAGGAGGCTGCTCCCACCTGTAAAAAACATCTGTCACACAAACTGTATTTAGCTGGGCCTTCTGAAACTAACGGGATTCTCCTCCTGAGCCTCATTAATTCTCAGCTTTGTGGTTTTCCCATCCAGTTTCATTGGAATGTTAGTTAAGTTCTGGCCTTGCTTTTTGTCCAATTTGAGGTTCTCTGAACTTTCTGCTGAGACACAACAACAGCTGCTCTGAAATCACCTTCAGAGAAATGTCCTACCCCTAATTACACATCTTACAGGATCGTTACTGTGCAAATCAAAAAAAGCTGATGAAGCCCAGGAGGTGTGTAGATGTTTCTTATGAGACTCTCAGAAAACATTTTTTCTTTCTGGGTTTAGGATAGATTAAATTCAGATTTTTCTTAGGAGTTCTGACTGGTTAATCCCACTGTCTTTTCCGAGTCCACTGGTATTTTCTCATGTCTGTGGATGGAAATTGCCTGTTAACTAAATGGAGATGAGCCAACAACTTTTTCTCAAGGATATTTCCATTGGCTTCCAGCCTCAGCCTGTCACTTCACTCCCAGTTTGTTCCTCATAAAAAACGGCCAGTGATTCCACAGGCACTGAAATGTCCCTCACTGTCCTCCTGCCTGCAGTGTCTGGCACAGGTAGGAAATCAGAGAATCACAGAATCCATTGGGTTGGAAAAGACCTCCGAGATCATCAAGTCCAACCCTTGGGCCAACTCCAGTCCCTTTACCACATCATGGCACTCAGTGCCACGGCCAAGCTCAGCTGAAAAACCTCCAGGGATGGGGAATCCACCCCCTCTCTGGGCAGCCCATTCCAATGCCTGAGCACTCTCTCTGTGAAGAAGTTTTTTCTGCTCTCCAACTTCAATTTCCCCTGGCAGAGCTTGAGCCCCCCGTGCCCCCTTGTCCTATTGCTGAGTGCCTGGGAGAAGAGGCCGACCCCCCCCTGGCCACAACTTCCCTTCAGGAACGTGTCTGTTGTGCCCCTCCTTCAATCCATGTTTTTTATTCTGGAAAAGTCTCTTTTCCTTTCTGCTGGCAGAGCAGTGAGAGCATTATCCTGGGCTCCCAGAGATGTTGGAGCAGCGTTTCAGGCAGGGCTGGTTCACCACTGTAGGGCAGCACAGGACAGCACAACTCACTCCGTGCTGCTCATTTTCTCCACTGAAACTGGAAGTGCAGTGAACCCTCTCTCAGCACAGTGACCACCCTTGAACAAGGACTTGACTGCTGAAGATCCTGTGACAACTCATTTCTGAACAAGGTTTTTTGACCTTTCTCACAGAGCAATTCCACAGACTGCATGGAGGAAGATGCAATTTGTTTTTACAAGTTTTTGGTTAGAAACTGAATGAGAATAAAGGGCCGTTTAAATGATTAATCAGCAATGCTCTTGGCTACCCTGCAGGTCCCAGAACACGCCCTCACCCTCCCCGGGCTCACAGTTCAGCTCTTACACAACTGAAGAACAGGAGGGGATGTGCAGAGAGACAAAGGGACTCTGTTTGTCTCACATGGTCTCAGTAATGCCCATCTGCCTCAGGCCACACTCTGATCAGTTTTCATTTTAGACTTACGCCCTCTGCATGTCTGTAATTCCTACTCCTGGTTTATTAACTTTTTTTTTTTTAAGATCAAAGACATCAGGATTTTGTCTTAGACTGTCAGTAACACCCCAATATTTGGTATGCAATGAGAAAAGGTAGACATATTTCATGTTATTTTCTGGCAAGTTTTGGATAATCAGAGCTACACCAATGCTGGGCCTTAAACTTTATCACTAAAATCTGGTCCCAAAGATCTTACCACTTTCATTCTTGAAAGTTACCTTTCCTTTTTTCCCTGTTAGTTTTTCATTTCTGCCATAAATTTAATTCTATCAACTTGCTGTTGTTCATCATCCTTTTCACACTTCAGAAAGTGCAAGGGAGGGAACTGCTGTTACCCAGCCAGTTGCCAGGAGAGCACATCCCATGGAGAGCACATCCCATGGAGAACATATTCCATGGAGAGCACATCCCATGGAGAACATATCCCATGGAGAGCACATCCCATGGAGCTGCACATCCCATGGAGAACATCCTATGGAGAACACATCCCATGGAGCACACATCCCATGGAGAACACAACCCATGGATAACACATCCCATTTTTAACTCTTCCCTTCCAATTCCCATCCACTTGCTCTTTGGAGGATGTTGTCTTGCCAGGCAGGGCAGTTTGATGTGGAATTTCCACCATCTCCTTTTCCCTGCTGGATTCGCCCCCGCCCCGCCCGTGCCATGTCCCTGCCCTCAGGGTGTCTCCTCCATCCTCACAGAGTGTCCCCCCTGCCCTCACAGTGTCCCCTCTGCCCTCAGAGTGTCCCCCCTGACC
>VWZD01005105.1:0-18014 GCA_013396695.1 Sakesphorus luctuosus | reverse complement strand
AAAAAAAAAGGCCAAAACAAGCCGTTGACTGATGGTTGGTTTCCACAGTTTGGTGGCAACAGCTTTGCAAATGAACTATTTCAGGCGAGAGATGGTGGCAGTTATTTGATAAAACGCAGCCGTTCTGATAATGCATGAGGGTTTTTTGAACTTGGACTTTGTAAATGATAGTACTCAAGGACAAACTTGTCAGGTCAAATCTGACCCAGGTGCTGAATGTGTAAAATCTGAGAGGCAGAGATTACTGCAGGAAAGATTAATGACACCATTAACATGACTATGTGGAGCTACATAGCTCTGCAGAGAGGAAAGGTTTGGTTTGCAGGCACGGTAAATGAAGTCTGGGTGTGCTCTAAGGATATCTTTGTTCCTTTTGTGTACAGAGATGTTTTATCTCAGAGTTATTCAAATACACTTGAGTTGTATAAGCAAGCTTTAAAAATTAACACATTTTAAAAAATTATTTTACCTGATGAATCAGTTACAAGGTAAAATCAGCACAGGTTTGCATCAAAATACATTATATTTAACATTATCCAGCCACCCTTGTACTGGAAGTGCAAAACACTCCCAGTAAAATGCACAGCTTCTCCCTGGAAGAGAACATGCTTTCCACATTGCTGCAATGCAATCAGTGTGGGATATTTTTAATTATTATCATTCCAAATGGGTAAAGTTGTGCTCTGATTCTCCTTGGGAAAACGATTTTAGGGCTCATCAGAGGTGAAGTACCAGGGTGTAAAGAACACAATCCTCGTGTCAAACAATAGGACTTGAAGCAGTTGTGGACTGTGTTATTACCTTCTGAAATCAGCCAAGACTCTTCCAATACCACTAATTTCCTCACTCCTACTGGCTGAAGGGATGGCATTCCATGGAGGCAGGGCCACCCCCAGGGAAGGGCAAACAGTTCTTTATTTCCCTGGCTTCAATTCAACCCTGATTTACTGCTGCTCCAGCCCCTGCCAATGTTGTTAGGTGAAAGTCTGAGATCTGCTAAGAGATGTTTACTCATTTTCCTGTCATTCAACAATTTTGGTTTCATGGACATTAGATCCCAGAAGCAGTTTTGGAAGGAACTGTATTGTAAGACCATGACCCAAATGTTCCTGACTTCAATGAAAATTTCACTGAATTCATTCAGTCCCTCTGTCTACTGAGCTATGCTTCAGTCATCCCTGAGTTTCCAGAGGTGGATAAATAATTCAGTCAAACATACACAGATTAAGTTTTGAAATCTGTTGAATAAAGGAGCCATTTTTTCCCCAATCACCGCCCGAGGCTCATTTTGTGTTAGTGCAAATTCACTGTGATTACAACACTGTGCATTACCAAAGCAACATCCTGTTCCCAGGTCAGCCCATGAGGATTGCTCCTTGCTATCAGTTTGCAAAGTTCCTGAATATTAATTTGCTTTGCTCTCTTCAGATTAGGCTGAACTCTTGCACTGACGCTGCAGGCCAGGCTGTGAACAAGCTGCACTCAGATTTCTTATATGAAAATGGTGTTTCTTTACAACACAGAGGAGTGAGAAGCATGAATTCAAACACTTCCCAGGCAGTCAGTTGTTTGGAGGAAAGGGGTATGTAGGGGCTGCCTGTGCAGAGTCCCCAGGTGTGTGCAGGGTTATTGTCCCTCAGTTCCCTCTGGAAGCCCCTGGCATGTGATGTGGCCATTTCACTTTCATTGGAGCTGCTTCTCCTCCAGAATATTACAGGAAGGTAAAGAGCCCATTGGTGTCTGAAGTTCAGTGCTCTTTGCCATTTATATCTCAAGTACCTTGCAGAGCTCCTAATTGAAAGCCTGAAATCCCTACTGATTCATTAAAATATTGATTGTCTAACTATGAGCTGCTGCATAACTTGTTCTTTTACTAATCACAGCTTTTCATTCCTTCCTTTTGCAATGAGCAACTGGAGTTGCATCTTCTGTTTTTACTAAACGTTTGCTCATCCTGCCCACCAGGATATCATCTCTCCTTTCCAGCTGGGAACTCCTTGCTGCAATCCCATTACACACAGCAGAAGTTGAGGAGAATGAATGAAGGCAGTGACAGGATCAAGCAGTGTGCCATGTTTTGTTTGGGTATGAAATTTCGGAATATCTGCTAAAATCCACACAGGGCGTGTAATTCCATCCACCTCTGCTTTCCTCATAATTATTTACATGAAACCACCAGGAGACAGCATGTCATAATACTCATTCATACTTCAAGCCACAAACAAGGAGAGAGCTGAGCCAGGCCTAATGCAAACAGACAGAGCAAGAGACAAGTCCATCTGGCTGGAATAAACAGCCAGCTTTCTGCTTCCTCTCCTGGAAACTTTCTTGACTTGTGTTCCACCTCAGTTTATCCTTCCAGACATGGAATGGCCTGCTTTAGTGCTTGTGTAGCGATTAAAAGGATCCTGGGATTCAGGTGTCTCTGAAGAATTCAATGTGTAAGAGCACAAGGAGAGGTGACCTTAGAGCTGACAGCCCTGGCTGTGTAGATGAGCACAGGTTGGAGGGGAGAATCAGCACAGTGCCATCAGTTCCACACCCCCAAACCAGCACTAACACGGGTGAGAATGAGGAGAGTTTGTCATTGCTCCTCTCATGTCTGAAATACTCTGCATCATAATGAAAGAGTGTTTGGGGAAATAGCCATAACAAATTGAATCAAACTGGAAATGCTGTTTGCCTGGAGAACAGACTTGGGGAATTAATGTGAGAAACCTTCATTTATTTTTTCTGGTAACTTCTTGTCTATTTTTAAGTACAATAAAAAGTTTAGTTTACTCTTCTCTGAAGTTATTTTAATGTAGTCATTCATCCTCTTTTAACAAAATTGCAACAGAACATCACAAAAACATTTACTGGGGAGTCTGAAGAATGGTAAACAGAAATAGATGTGGGATTTAATAGTCATATTTGTCATATTTGTCAGAGATGAGTAGCTACGTTCAGTTGTTTCTCCTGACTCCTCTAATACCAAACCTATGTTCCAGAATTCTCAAAAAGGTTTATTCCAAAAGGAATGAATTTTCTTGAAATTCAGTCAATTATGTTTTAAAACTTTACACAGAAAAAACTGTTACAGAAAGGTAAGACAAAACCAAATGTTAGCTAATTTTTAAAAGAAAAAGTTGTCTGTGATTGCAATTGATTATGCTAAAATTAACTCATATACAGCAGAAACAGAGGGGGTAAATGCTACTAGAAAAATAAAATCTAATTATCACCTGTAACCTCCAGAGGCCTGTATTTGCCTTTGATTTATTTTGTTATTTACAGTCACTTAACGTTTACTCACACAAATTAATTTTGGGTTTTTTTCCTGTTATGTTTCTTAGTTATATACTTCATCTCTTTCCTGAGTGGACTGAGCTTTCTTACACAAAGAAGTTCCACAGGTTGCTCACAAACCCTGAGCAGCAGCTCTGTGTCTGTTCAAGTGCTGTGTTGTGTAACTAAAACAGCAATTCAAGAAAAGGTGAACGTTTGCTTTTGCCAACATCCTCCTGCACAGCCCCCCCCGACTGGAATCCAGAGTTATCTTGCTTTTGGCACACAGGCTTGCAAATAAAAGGCTAAAATCCACAAACAATAGTGCTTTCCTAGAACCAGACCTGTGTGCACAGGCACTCTGATATACATAACTCCCCAAATTTGAAAGAGCTCCCAAATGTGTAATGTTATAGGAGCCTTTTTGCCAGGTGGCCTTGAATGAACTGGGCTTGCCCATGGAGAGGGACCAAAGATAAAAGTTGACCATATTGGGAGGTTTTACATTTTCTGTGTAAGAAAACTTATCTTTCAGCTACACTTACCCACCTCAAACAGTGAGATCACCACAAATCTATCTGCCTTGCTTTGGGAGTAAATCAGAGACTATTTATATGCCCAGCTTTGAGTTTTTACTGCCTGGTAACACAGGACAAGGCTAAGGAGATAAAAGGAGAAAGCAGTCCATAGCTATCTGATAGTCGGTGCCTTTCCCCCGTCCTGGAAAGTTTTACAAACAACTGTTGCTTATTACTTTATGGGTTTGAGGCCTCTGTCTGAGATCAGTGTTTTGAAATTTGGCTTGAAGACTTTTACCAAATCTGGTACTTAAGTTTTCATGGCACAAAACTAATGACAGGGTAGGATGTGCTCAGATTCTTGTATATAAATAGTGTGAAGTGCCAGGAAGAGCAACGAAGGGAAGTAATGAAAGACAAGTGTTCTACCAGGATTTAGAGATCCCATCACAGGCTGGCACAAGCACAGTGAAGTTCTCCTGTGATGAACTCAAGCAAAGCTGCAAGCAGCAAAGCTGTGAGCTTTAATTTTGTGCTGAAAATGTTTTGAGAAGGTACTTTTGAGGAGTTTATCATTATGAAGAAAACTACATTTCCCCATTTGCAGTCTCTCCTTGTGGTTTGAATATTTTAAGGTAAATGATTCTGATTGGGTATTTTTCTTAGGAAATTTTTTCTACTAAGGGGGGAAGAAAAGGATGCCCTGAGAAGGATTTAGTGCAGACAATAAAGCTGTTGGAAAGGGATGCTAACAAGTGAAACAGATCTTGAATGTCAATTCATTCTTTTCATGTTTCCTTGCAGCAAGGCTTGGGGAACTTGAGCAAACTGAAGTGTGTGGATACACATATCCCTCTGTTTATGGAGAGGGCAGTGACTCCAGGAGAGCTGACAGGGAGTGAACACAAAATGGCATAAACAGATCTCAGTGCAATGGGAGTTCTCAGCTGAAGCTTTTGTGCATCCCCACAGTGCCAGGCTCAGTAACAACAGTGCTTAAGGAGACCGAATGTAAAGTCCAAACCAAGAATCTAATTCCATTTTAATGCCCATTATATAAACCCTAATCTGGGTGCAGAAAGCTCCAGATTTGACTCCCTCAGCTCAGCTTTCTGCAGATCAAAGGTTGTGCTAAACTTTGTCATTATTATCTTCACGTGTTCTTAATTAAACTCAGAACAAGCTGTAGCTAAAAGGTCATAATTCAAGTGCTTTAGACCACAGAGATGCAACTCTGAGGAAAAGTGTGTTTTTGTGTTGCTGGGGGAACCCTTGATGTGCTATGGCACCAGGCACGTTTGGGAAAAGAACAAATGAAGCAGGAGTAAGTGTTGTTTAATGAAAAACATGAGAAGATTAAATCAAGGTCTAGAAGACCAGAGAGGGGGAGGCAAAACATTTTAAAAGAGTATTTTATAAGAGTGGTATAACATTTACTTATATGTCTATGAAATTATATTTAGTTGTTTCAGAGGAAAAGTTTAGATCTGAACTACTGCCAGAGATTGCTTAAGTAAAAGGACTAATGATGCTCTGAATGGCCTCAGAAGGCTGATGTTAAATCAGTGGAAAGGTGTGGGCTGAGACATTCCACAACATTGTCTTAGAAATCCAGAAATCAAGTGAAACTTTCTTCACTTGAAGACTAGTTATAAATCAGATCTCAGGGAATCTGTCGATTTTATATGCCCAGTTGTGCCATATTTTACAGAAATCTTCTCCATTCTCAGGGTAATATGAAAATCCTTGTGAACTGAGCCCTAAACACAGACTTTGTTTGTTGGGGATTGAAATCACTGCTCTAGATTGGGACCAAAACTCATGGGGTCAGCTCTCAGCTGAGCAATGCCCATCTATACCCACTGAGCAGATAATCCATAAAAGATGGAGAAATTATTATCAAATAAACAAATTATATTTTGAACAGCTTGAGTAGAGCTGTGTAATTAATAGAATTTTTGGCCAACTGATTACACTTTATGTCACTTAGAGACACTGGAGTGTTAAGTGAATACAGCTAAACTTCATCTCAAGCATAGTTTGAAATGAAAAATTACAGTTTGGAAATATTGAAACAAAACATTTTGACCAGTCTCAGAGAAATCCCCTCTCTTGGGTAAAAACTATTTGAATAAACAGCCTGAGGTTATTTAATAGTTTCATGCCCTGCACTGAGGTTTTTTGGTGCATGTATTTGAAAACATTTCCAACCATCTACTTCTGATGGCTCTAAACTCATAGACATGCATCTTCTACAAAGAAGATCATAAATATAGAGTTTCTTCTTTGTTCCGTCTTAGAACTGTCCTGGTGCCCTGCAACTGAACACTGTGCTTGGATGCAATAGTTTGCCAAAGGAAAACACAGTTTTTCTGGTCACAAAAGGAGGAAAAACATATCTATAATCTTCAAGAATAGGTAAGAAATTCTGATTCAATGCACATTTCTATTGTAGCTCCAAAAAGAAAATAAAAGCAAAGCTGATATAGCAGGAAAATTATTTGCAGATAAGCTATGGCTTAAGAATTCCCAAACTCATTACAGAAACTGTACATTGTTAACTGTAAAGCCTGAAAGTGTGAGAAATGTCTGTACAAGTATTTATTTGGTGGCTTGGATGTGTTTTTCTACACTTTGTAATTCACACAAGCTTCTTTGTCAAGGGATCCTACACTGAAGCACTAAAAAAAATTAATATTATTACTTACCCTTTAAGCCAAGTAACATCTATGGTGGATTGGCCACAAAACCCATGAATACAAAACTACAAATTAATTTTTGAGTCCTAATTCCAGAGTAATATTTCTATGCTCTGACCTCAGATCTATTGGGTAATTATTGCATTCACATCTTTCCCTTCTTCTTCTGACAGTTTGGAATTTTACAGCTGATGACAGTAATGCATTAGAAGTCCTAAATTAGAAATAGAAACTCATAAAAATGGGAAATAATAATACTGATCAGACAAGACAACAATATTAATTATTTACCCTTTTTTTTCTTTGCATCAGACACTTAGGAGGAACATAATGCCATAAGCAAACTTCCACAGGGAGAGATCATATCTTTTGAGAGGAGCAAGCTTGTATTATACACATGAATTAACTTACCAAAATGTATCATATGTAAGGCTGTGACTTTAATGTTTAGCTCTGATTTCAGTTTGCAGCCTGACACATCAGACTCTTCATTCTACTCAGTGACATGGGCTACACATTTCCAATAAATGTGTGTTTTAAAAGTGATACAGAAGAGGAGAGGAAAGAACAGTGATTATTCCTCATTATTCATGACTTGTTCCAGGCAGGGATCAGCTTGAATGTCAATTTTCCCTCTTTTTTGAACAAACTGCATGGTTTCACTTTATTGGGACACTTCCCAGCATTGGTTAGAGAACATTTAAAGCTTCATTCCAGCCAAGTATCAGTAGGATCACACAGACCCAAGTCAGTGCTCCACCCCTGCTATAACCACGACACACATAGGACAAATAAAGCAAAGCAACCCTGATTCAAAGGCATTTTATACGCAACTGACTGACATAATATATGTTTAATCATACAGGAACTGCTTGATAGAAATCTTCCTGTCTCTCCCAGCACCAACAGAGCGATGCTAATTTGTACCAGATGCACATCTGGCCCAGCCTGGGTAAAGAAGCCATTGAGCTGGAAATTTAATATTTAAACCAGTACAAACCTACAGCGTTCTATAATGAAATTAAATTTGGGTAAAGGATTAGGTACCAGTTTATCTACTAAAGAAGGGTTCCTCTGCAGCAAACAGAAAATCACTAATCATTGGCATCGCTATTTTTGCTGCTAATGCAGCGCCAGTTCCATCACACCCTAAATGGGTTCAGTGTTTAAGTGAGTGAGTGACAAGGCTGAACATGGTGACACAAGTGACCTAGATCCTTAGGTTGCTTCCCTGTTTTTCTGCAAAAGCTGGACACAGCCACATACACAAACTATTTCTGTAGGATGAACTTGGCTACATGACAACGCCCTTCAGAAGTCACATACCCTGAAAATCGGGGAATGTGAGAACACAAATACTCACCGCTAACCACACCAGGCTTTTCATGGATCATGATTGTTGAAGATACTTTTGGGACCAAGTTTTCAAAGAGAAATAGCTTTTGCATCAGTCTCTTTCCTCTCTAACTCCACAGGGTTGTGCTGCCTTCCCTTTCCCGCTCTGTTTCTGTCTTTCTATCAGGATATAAGAAGGGGAAAAGGATATGCTGAGGTTCAAATTGTAAGACTTTTCTTCTGTATTTACTGCTGTTTTCCAAAAGGGAGGCTGGTCCTGAGACAGGTGACTGGTGTGCCCCTAATGACAGAAGGTCCCTGTGGTCCTGGCTTTCCCAAGCAAACCTTGCTCTCCTGCCCTCACTGGAGTTTCTCTGGCTTTGCTCCAGATGGGTCTGAGTGGTCACAGGTTTTCACATCTGCCAAAGACCTGAGGAAGACAAACAGTGTAAAAGAAGAGTAAACTGCCATGTGGCTTTTATTAACTTCCACCTGACATTCCAGAGATTTAATTAAATTCCTCTGTTGCCGGGAAGGGTGATGGAACAAGGAGGGATCACCTGGGTCTGTGCAGCCCTTGCCTGAGCTGAGGCACTGGGAGAGGACACACTGCAGAGCCCTCCAGGGGACACAGGGAGGGCTGCAGGGCATCCTCACCCCCACAGCTCCAAACACCTGCAGCATTCCCCTCACACTATTTCCCTTGGATTAGCCTGACCTTTTCTCCAATGGGATGCCTGTGGGGTAATGGGATCATTCAGCTAAAAGCTCTGAGCAGCCTTACAGCTCCTGCCTTTCCCTGTGGGGGTGTCTCAGTGGCATTGCTTCCATAGCCACCCTCAGGGTGTCCTGAGAAAAAACTCACTGTGGAAGGATGGAGGTGGGAAAAACAAAAGGCATTCCCATCAACAGGACAGTAATAATTCTTTGGATGTTTATTTCTTAGTCTCCTTGTATGCTGTGTTATTTTTCTTTATATTTTAGGCCACAAACTAACATTTTAGGCCACCACCTAACTAATCAGCCCCAGATTTGATAAGGGGTCTCCTAAGCCCACATTCCTGTCCGTTGGTCCCTCGTGACCAGCTATCAGGGAGCACTCGGCAAAGTAACTACCAATTACAACAAGCTATTTGGGACAGTGAAAAACAGCCTATGCCCTTACTTTATTAAGATGCACTATTGTCATAGAGGTCTGGGGAAAATACTGAAATATTCATGAAAAATGCCTTTTCTTTTGGATGCTTTGGACAGTTGTTATGCTGTTGAGGCTACCTCTGGTGCATTCAAAGGCTCTTTTTCAACATACCCTAAACAGTTCACCATAATACTGCAAAATCTGTAACTCCAACCTCATAATCCTGTTTCAGAAATTATGGAATTATCTGATTATAGAAGATTTCTGCCAAGAAACAGAATAGAATACAAAACAGCTGCAAAATTCATAAAACAGAATTGACCCTGTGGACTATTTGGTTAATTTTTCATGGTATTTTCCCATGTTTTCATGCCTCATTAGTCCACATGACTGTGGCATTAAGTGTGTGCCCAAGGCCATAGGAGTGAGTATGAAATAATGAATCCAGGTTGTGTCAGTGGAGAGGACCAGGCAGGAAATCCATGTGAAATGCACCCAATTTAGCAGAGTTTTCAACACCTTCTATTACTGAAAGCTATGAAAAAAGCAATAAGTTACTATTAAGTTTTGTTCTGGTAGAATAAATATGCAAACTGGACTCTCAGTGCTTATACTCTTAGCAGATGGCGATACCCTTGACACTGCCAGAAAAGCCACCATTTTCTGCATAATAATCTTTTTTATTTGGCATTTCCAGCTATTCTGAAAGGGCTGTCTCTGTCATTTAGTGAAAATGTGCCCTGTGGAAGATTCTTCCCTTACAAAGCAAGGCAGTGAGAGTGCTCTTGCAATGGTGCACTGTACATAGTCCTGGTAGCAAAGACCTCACACACAGGAATTGGTTTTGGTGTAGAAAATGGGCAAGAGGGCCAAAGAAGCAATGTGAGGGGTGAGGAAATCAGGGGAGAAAATAAGGAATGAATATGAATTCAAAAGAAAACAGTTATGTGTTAATTATAAAGTAGAGCTGCTCAACTAAAACAGTTTATTCCTGGCTCTTTACCCATAGGACTTTTCCAATGATAACATGGCACAGGCAGCAGTAAGGCCTTCATGAATGATGTTGCAGACAAATTATGGAAAAGAGATCAGATCCTCTGAGTCTGGGGGGAGGGAGACATGTTTGGACTTTATGTGCTGAATGCTTGTTTTCCTGTTCATGTCACTATGACTTTCATAAGTTCATGAAACCTTGTAATTCTATATAACCAAAAAGAGCACTAATGTATTCTCTGCACATCTCACAAGTTACAAGTAATCAGAGCAAGAATTTTAATGTTATATTTAAATTTGATGAAGTCAAAACCTATCAACGTTACACCAATGAAAGCAGTGTAATAAAAAATAGCATCAGTTATTTATATAAGCTCCAAAGAAACCCCGGATTACATGGTGGTAATGTTTAGAAAAAGAAAACTGTCTCCTCTGAAAAAAACCAAGGACTTGCTTGAGGTACTGAGAAAATGGTTCTCCAGCTATCTGAATGTCATCCAAGGACCAGCACAGGACTTTGGATAGCAAAGCTCTTGTGCATTATCTGTCTGTGAACTTGCTTCATTCACCTATTTCAAAGCATAATTCCTCAGGGAAGACAATATCATGTCCTGTTTTATTGTATTATTGGCATAAATCGCAAGTGATCGCTTTGAAGGAAAAAAAGTCACAAACATAAACATGGCATAAGGCCTAAGGAGCATTTTGCTCTGTATTCTACATTTACACAGCAGCTACACTATAAACACAAGGTATGCAAGTTCACCACCCTCCAAAGCAAAGGCAAGGGATCTGGTTTTAATTTTAGGGTTTCTACACTTACATCTGGGAACTGTACACTTCCAGGAATTATGGGTTAAGTTGGAGGAGAAACAGGAGCAACTCATTTTGACAGTTTAAAACAGAGTCCCCTGATTTCAGGAATAGTTTCTTTTCCACATGCTGAGACTTCTCCAGTGGGAATAGCTCCCTGATGCAGGTGAGGACAACTGGAGCAAGATGCCTTCCTACAGTGTGAAGTCAGAACAGCAGGGACTAGATACAGAAGACTTGCAGCTGAATGCTTTGAAAGGACAAACATTTTGAAAGCATGTTCCCAAAACACACCTGCAAAATAGCTCATCATTTTCTCCTATTCATGAGGCTCAGAGCATTATGTTTTATGGTTGCCCAACTCCAGGCAGAAACATTTTCCTGCAGGAAGACTTGTAGCTTTTTTCTTGCAAAAGCATAAGCCAAAGCCAGTGTGGAATGATCTGCAGCAGTGAAACAGTGCAGTGCCCCTGTGCAAGTGACAGCAGCAGGAAAACCTGACACACACCTTTCCTCCTGACCCAACGTTGTCCCAAACGCACTGAGATTGTACATGAGGTGTGTGAGACTCATGGTCAAAGCTCAGGATCATTATTATATATTTTTCAAAACCTCTGAGTAACTTTTCAGCTGCTAAAGGCTTTTGCATCTGAATTGCACTCTGTACTGCTTTTGGCACACTCAGTACTAGTGTTTGAGTCCAGTTCCAGTGGAATGGAAAAGCTGTGGAAGAGCAAGTCTGGCAGAACCAGACACAGCAATAAGGCCACCATGTATGGAGGGAGCAGCCAGCACTGAGATTTCTGGACACGAAAAAGCAGAATGAGTTTCCATAAGAAATGGGAAAACACACAAAGAAATAGCTGTTAGCAGAGAGCAAAGCAGGTCCACCAGGGCCCTCAGGAGCCCTATTTGTAAGAGCCTGCCCTTGGGTTCTCAGTTTTATAGGTGGCCAGTTTTAATTGGAATGACAGACAAAAATCTAGTCCTATCACACAAGTAGAATTGTACACATGGAAAGTATCTTCTATGTTTCCTTTTCTTTTCCTCAGAAAGTTTGGAGTTTTGAGCTGTGCAAGATGGATGAATGAGGACATAGTCTTGTCTTTGGAGTTTACAGTGTCCAGACTAAGCTGAAGATATTTTCCAAAAGCATGTGTTATGTATTTAAGAGGAGAAGTTCACTGTGGGGTGATAGAGATCAACCTTTTTTTTTTCCTGGAAGAAGCTTTGTTTAGTTTCCATTAAGTAATGAGCTGCTAAAGGATTTGCTGCTACAAGAATCTGAAAAAAGACACCTTAAATACACTAAAGCAAAGTATTGTCCTGTGGGACAATTCCATAGTACAAACTGGTGCCAGTAGGCATTCCACCACTGAAATATCAACTAGAAATAGCTAAACACTGAAGATTTGTTCCAGAAACATTCTTGAGAAAATTGTTTTCCTGAAATACATAATCATGCTTATTTTTTTTACATTCCAGTGTTTTTACTGGTTTGGTAGCCTTGACAGGAGGCATGAATCACAAACTTACAAGCAGACAGCATTCTGCATTCCTTTTTGTGGAAAAGTCAGCCCCTGATGGTTTCTGCAAGACAGAGCAACCTGAAGATTGCTTATTGGAGTTCCATTTACATAAAAATGAGAAAACAGAATAGTTCTATGGTGAGATCTAGAATGAAAGTAGTGTCAAACCATGCTCTTCATTCTTTTCTTAGCCAGGTAGTAATTTTTGTAATTAGTTTTACTGGAATACACTGGGAAGTGCAACACCAGCAAGCAGGAGTGAGAACAGACAGGCAGTGGAATTGGCTGAACTTGGTGGTGAGGATTTGTTGGTCAATACACGACCCAGCCTTCATAATTCAGAAAGCTGCTATTTGGTTCAACAAGATAACCAATGTCAACCCATATAAAGTCTTCCTGAGTGCTTGATGCTCACAATTCAGTATCTGAGCTGTTTGCTCAACTTAGTTCCTTGATATTGTTTCCCCTTCCTGACCGGATAGCCTTCCGCACTAAATTCCCTTCAAATAAACTCTATTTCATCATAAAATTAATCTAAGCCTCAAGTCCAACACTCACTTTCTGCAAGCATATGGTCACAGCCAGTAAATAAAAGTGAGTGCAAGCATTTTCTAGAAAAGCAGTGGATATTTTCCTGCAATGCTGTTGCATTGCTCCGAACATCCGGTGTCCTGTAAACCATACCCACAGTAAAAAAAGGGATAAACAATTGGCTGACACTTATCCTCTTATTTAGAAACAGCTTCTTGGTGAAGATTTGAGACTAAGACTTTGCACATGCCCTCAACTGTAAGGCAGGATATGTATTTTATGCAGCCACACACCAAGTTCTATCTCATCTTTAGTTTCTACTTGTGAGAGTGGCTTTGGTGTGACACCAAGCCAGAGCTTTACACACCCACCTTTCTCTGACACCAGGTCTGTGTGGGCCCAGAGCAGTGGGGTTGGGCTTACAGGTACATGTATGTGAACAGTACTGGTAATCTGTGCCTTTGCATAAGGATTTTCCTAAGTGAGCACCAGGAAAATAGTGGATCAAGTTCCACACAGACTTAACACAGGTACAGTTCAGGTCACCCAACATCACCTCAAAATCTCTCTGAATGACAGAAAGGCAAGTGAGAAGTACTATTTGTACAAAGGCTGGGACTCCTTCCCTTCTTGGCCCTCCCAAGTGCTTTCCAGCTTGTAGGATTAAACCTGATATTCATGCAGGAGACAACCTGGTGCTGAGATCCCTGTTCCTGCTTTGAACCAGGGTAAGTAACTCAATCCTCCAGAGACAAAGCTTCAACATCTGTTAAAAAAGTCTGAAAGTTCTGTTTTCCCCTGGAGGGAGTAACAGAAAGTGAACTAGTTAACAACTAGAAAGCATTTAGGGTTTCAGAAAACTGAGCCCCACGGAAATGAAGGATGCTGTGATCCCTTTATAATGGAATATTTTGCCACCCAAAAGTGGCAATTTCCTTAAAAGTCAAAATTTATTTCACTGTTATTCCTTGATATCCTAAAAACAGACACTATAGGTTTTTCCCTTGTATTTCTTATTTCAACCAGGCAATTCTCCACTCCCTCTGCTAGGAAAAAAGTTGAGTACAGTAATGATTCTGCTTTCAAACTGCAGAACACTGAGTTTTACACTTCACACTTGGGCTGCTGTTGCAGAGAAAACACTAATGGTGTCAGCCATGAAAGGAAGTCCCAAGTCACGAACTCCTGGGTGAGCTGCCTTTGTTTTCTGGACTCAGAACATGGGATGAATGTTCTAAATTAAGAATCAAAGCATTCCATATTTCTGAGTACAAGTATAAACTAAAAGTAAGAATTTATAAAACAGTTCAAGCCCTTGAACAACAGAAGGACATCACAGCCCATTCCACCATCAGGTCTGGACGGGGGCATTACCATTTTATGAACAGCAGGACACATCTGATAAACACCCTGCATATGTGCACTTCTTTCTTAAAAAAAGCATTTTGCATATTAAAACAAAGACGTAACTAACATGGGGCAAACCCAAGCACAAAATGCACCTGTAAATTTTCAGAACTCTGGATCCAAGCATTCTCACACTGATTTTGAGTTTACTGAATCCCTGGAGACTTCAAAGTGGATGAAATGCAGTCACCAAATGCTCTAAGTTTCTAAAACTTGAACACTTATCTGAATTTGAAATATGTCATGAGCTTCTCTTTGTACAGTACAGACTATTTATGTTATTGTATCTGAAACACACCAATTAAATAATACAGACTTTTAAAATGTGCAGGTTGCAGTAAATACATCAAGAACATTCACAGGAAAAGAATATTTCTTGATATTTTAATTCTATATGTTGAAGAAACAGCAATACAAAATCCATCATTTTTAATGTGTGCTTTCAAAGGTTCCTCTGCATGTCAAGCCAAATTTTTCAGAATTGTGTTCTTGGGGGAAAAGGGGGAGAGTAAAACTATGACTCTTAGATACTTAGCATTCATTAGTGTTAAATCTGTAATACTGTGCTATGTGACATCTCATCATAAGTCAGTTGGGGAAAAAGGGTCTCAGTGCAAAGCTGAATAATGATATTCCTTACTAAAATGGCAGGATGTATCAGAGGGATGTTCCACCGGGGTCTGTCCTGGGCCCAGGGCTATTCAGTATTTTCCTTGCAGGCCCAAAGAACAGATCACAGAATGGGCTCGTTAAGATTCAGAAACAATGAAACCTGGTACACTGCCAGTACTTTGGAGGTCAGGAACAGGATTCCATAGAGTTGTGACAAACTGGAGATACGAATGGAAAACTTCTGATATTTCTCAAGTTCTCCAAGCACCTGTACAGAGGTAAGAGGTGGGAGAGCTGAGGAAGGAGAACTTTTGATAGAAAGGGAATAGCAATGACATTTAACTGCAGACTGGATGTGCATTAATGACAATGAGCTGCTGCCAACACACAGTGTCACTCTGGAATGGGAACAATGTGCCAGTTTGTGGGGAACCCTTTGGCTCTGCCCAGCACTGATAAGGCTTTAACTGGATTACTGTGTCTAGGTCAGGGACCACACTTCAAGAAATCTCTGAACCGGTCAGAGACAGTCCCAAAGACAGCAATAAAAGTGATAAATGATCTATAAAATATGAATTATGATAAAATACTGTAAAATGGGATACTTAGCTGAAAAGACTGAGGGAAGGCTTGATAACAGTATCTCAGACACGTAGAAGGCTACTTTATGTGTAGACAAGAATAACAGGATNGAAGGCAAAAGACAAATTCCTTTTGTTCTCATTTGACCCAATTGTTTTAATGAAACATTGGCTTCGCAGTGATGAAACTCCAAGGCTCAAGCCTATGAGATGTGAACACTGTGGTCTTTTCTCAGATATACAGTGAAGGTCAAGAAGAGCCAAACACAGAGTTGCTGTTTAAAGAAGTGTGTCAATATCTGGCAGACTGTTCAGAAGGCTCAGTCTCTTGGATACAGAGACTGAGCTGTATGTATTTCATTCAGGCAGAGAGAAAACAGAAAATCAAATCTTGAACACTAACATAATATATCTGCAAACATAAATATCTCCAAAACATTGTTTGTTGTTTAATTTCACAATTTCAAACAACTGGTACAGCTTGAACTGAAAGGACAGAAATGATGCAAGTAACCACAGGAACTAAGAAATACCAGCAAGGCATTAATCTTTCCATGGAGAGGACTAGAGAAAAATATATTAGTTTTTTTCAAAATCAGCCCAAGTGTTACATCAAAAAATCCATCCTGCTCATTTGCAGGTATTAGAGGGATTAGGTGAAAGGCATAAGTTGTAATTACAAATCAAACTATGCCAGGCCAACATGGGCATTGTTCAAGAAGTCATGCCAAATGACATCCCAAGCACACAATGTGGAGAGAGGGCTTGCCAACAATTTTAATTTGTGAAACATTGTCTCAGTATTTTGTTTCACTTCGATAATAACTGCTTTAAAAAAAAAGTCAGCCAGTTGCATAGGGGCTGGCTGCAGGCCAGGTGTGACACGGTGATGAAGAGGGCCATTAATGAAAAATGCCAGGCTCTGAGTTTCATGTCGTTAATATTTATGACATAGTGTGAAGAGTCTTATTTAAATGCCACTTTGTGTGTGGGTTGGGATGGAGGAAGAGAGGAGGAGAGTTACAGTATTTATGCTCAAGTGTCCAGGCCTCTTGACAGGGAACAAAGCCCTTTGCAGACACTGGGCAGCAATAATTAACTCTAATGTTTGGATAGTTACACTTTATCCAACCTCTGGTTTTAATGGCATAAAACTGCAAAAACAACTGTTCTGTCAAGCTGCCAAGTGGAATGCACTTGGATGGGCACTTGGAAACCAAATATCATTTTTATCCATCACCTATTACTTTGGGCAAACTGCCTGAAGTGGACTGAACCTCCAATATCTCTTTCATGCCAGCCTGCTCCTCCTGAAAACATGCAGCAATCGCAGGCAGACAATTGCTTTGTTCAGTGTGATGCTGTAACTGCCACCAGTGCTGAAATCCTGAACTGACCCAGCTCCTCCCTTTGCAGGTGGTGGGAATGAAGCTGTGCTGCCCATGAGTGCTGCCCCAGCCCCTGCCCAGGCCACAGGAGGTGAGTGGGCATTTAAAGGCAGGACTTCCATGGGGTCTGTGCCCTTCCTACATGGGGCACTTTGGTTCATCTGCAGTGAAACGCTCCCCCTGACAGTGTGATCTGCCCTGGGGTGACAATGCCCTGCACTTGGTCTCACACTTTTACACAGAAGATTTGCATCATCCTCTCTCTGCTTTTAATGCAAATTGTCTCCTTCTCTTGACATAAATAGTCTGTTTCATGTCATAACTTAATTCCTACAAACCGCTGTGTTTTTTCAACTTCTGTTGTTATGTCAAGGAAGAAATGAAGTGCACTATACACATCATATTTTTCATGCAAGTGTCTGGCATGCATATTGCTTACATAGAAATAGTGCATTGTTTAAAAAAAGAGAAGAATTTAGAGGGAGCTGGTATAAGTTGTCCAATTTTTTAAACCAGAAATTCCTTGGAGATGAATTTTTTTGTTCAGATGATGGTATTTCATAGGCTACCAAAAAAAGTCTGCTGTTCAAAATGCAGAGAACCATCAGGGGAAACTAAATTTACAATTTTATTCAAAGGAATCCTCACATTTGTAGGACTAAAATATAAAATGAAATATTACTGGAATTAACTGCTCAGAATTTGTTTTAGTATGTGCTAATGGAAACTTGGTCACACACCATGTTACCCAGGAAATGTATGAACTTTGAAGTTACTGTCTCCTGTTTCTATTCAGGGAAGGTCAAAGCTGAGGTTCAGCAGGAATCCAGGAACTTTTAAAGCAAGGATGAATTAATCCACGGGGCAGGTTTTCCTAAATTATTCCTTTGTAACTATATCTGTCTGGAGTTTGCAGCAACGTCCAGAAGTTAAGAATGGGTGACTGTACTTTTGGACTACACAATCAGCCCTGAACTAAGAAAGAGGCTGGTTTCTCACTGACTTCAAACTGCTAAGTGACCATGGAGAAATTCCTCCTAATGAGTTTAAATGGAATTCTCAGTAGTAGGATATTCCCTTTATATTCCTGTGGTGGCTCTCTACATCTGACTCTGACTTGTATACACTTGCCAGCCTCCATATTGACAAATTCAAAAACACTACTTGATGTTTCAAAAGCAACTTCTTTTGAAGGAAAAAAAA
>VWZD01005090.1:8727-27921 GCA_013396695.1 Sakesphorus luctuosus | reverse complement strand
TAGTCATGATGATGATGATGATGGTATTACCCATGTGTATGTGCTTACTCATATCTATTTACCATGAGTATAGCTACTGCTGTCTGGTAGAGTGGGTCCAGGGCCTTCTAGATGCTCATTCAGCTAAGTGGCTGTCAAACCCTGTTGGAAAATAGTGACAGGGTGAAACCTGTTTATTGCTGGACTTTTTTCAATTCTGTTTTTCCAGGGAGTTGTATTTGGTATTTCACAGAAAAACTCTGTTCTCTAGCATAGTGTTGATGGAAAATTTAGATTACATCTAAAAATTTTCCCTTTTCCTGTTACCAATTAATATTTTCCTTTCTCATTTAATTTTTCTAAATTCAAATGCTGTTTATTTTATCTATGAAAAGTATCAGCTTAAGCAAACCCCACTTTTAAGGAAATTTCTTTTTATTATTTCAAACATTTATATGATACTTCTAGTTATCTCTTTAAAATGTTAGCAAGTTCTATCAGACCCCCACATAAACAGTCTCAGCAGGAAGAAATGCCCGTTTAAAAATATTTAGTTACATTTTTGAAGATGGTCCAAGAACAGTCTTCCTGAATCCACCAAAGCCCACAGCTTCCTTCTGGAGCATGCCTTGAATGAGGGTATAGCACACACCCCTCCATACAGACTCAACATTGATGACTTGTTGGAGATCTAAGGAGCTACTTCAAGGAATTGTGCAGGCAAGTTCTTATGTTAAAGTTATGTCTCTCAGAGTTAAGATGTAGGCTTTAAGCTTTCTAGCTCTTCAGCCCACTGCAACAAGGATGCAGCCACACTAGCTGCCGCTGCTCAGGATTATGCTTTTCATTTGGACAATAACTGTACTGCAAAACTTGTTACTAGATCTTATTCACTCTTGGGGCCAGTTTTTTGTGTTTGTATGTGCTGCAGTCAGATTCCTGCCTTCCTGTAGTCATGTTTTTAACACCCACTGTTGCTCTTGCTCCCAGAGTGATGCTCAGAGCATTCCTCGGCACCATTTCCTCACATTGCAGTATGGCCACAGCCATGGAGATCCGTCAGATTTTTTTTGAGTCATGTTCATTATTAAGTACTTTGCTGAATCAAAGCTAAATGTTTAATAAAGCTGAATGTGAAGTAGCAGGGGAAATGACATGCTTTCAGGGCTACTCTATACTACTTGCTTTCAAAGAATAATGACAGCAACTACATCTCCTTATTCCACCTATATTCTGCCTGGGTGTCTGAAAGTGCCCTGTGCATTGCTGGTGTTTATACTGATTTCTTATCCGTGGTATTTACCTATGAAAGTAATGAATGTATCATTCCAAAAACTTTCAGTGATAAAGAGTTTTGGTCTTTGTCAGCTTCTTTAATAGCAGAAACATTTTATTACATAATTGTCTATCAAAGTAGAGAATCTCTACATTTTTAAAAGAATAAAATTTCTCTAAAAAGTTATATATTATGACCAAAACATTGATATTTAATCCAGTTAATTTGTTAGCCTGAGTAAACTGCCTTTCAGACTACAAGTGGATGTTTAAGCAGCAAACAAAGGAAAAAGGTGCTCTGGAGAGGTCAGTGCTTTGCATCTAATATGCTTTTGCAGTTTACTTTTGTTTTAGTAAGCAGATGCTTTGAAAACTGTTCTGCTGCAGTTCAGACAAAGGTCAATATCAGGCCTGTCAGTATATAATACAAAGATCCAAATCAATATCCTGTGAATGGAGGCTCAGCACCTTCTGCCTAAAAAGTATCTAGAACCGAAATTACTTCACAGGCTCAAGCTGTGCTGGGGAATTTCCTTCTTGTTCCCACTGGAGGAGCCCATCATGATATTGCAGTAATTAGTAATCTTTTAACCACCTATCCATGTACTGAATTTTGAGATTCAAGTGAGCACATTAATAACCAGCTTGGCATTTTTAGTACATAAATGTTAGGGTACCAGGCTTATATTTTTTAGATAAAAGTTCAGCAACTATTACCTGCAAAAGGTGGTTATTAGGGTCTAAGATGAGAATTCATCATAGTAAGTATGGTTATTTACTTTATACATTTATGCAGTGTATCAACCACAGCTTTGACAGTGCTCTGCAATTTTTTTTTCACACGAACGCATTCAAATCTAAGAAATATATTCATACCTGCTGTCAACAAGTGCAACTCCCTTGGAAAGCTCTGAGCCAATTTCAGCAGTGACGTGAATGGCAGCATAAATTTTAGGTCTAAATTAGTCAGAAAATAAGTGAAAGTGGGCATAATTTGCATGCTGAGGACTGAAAGGGGAAAAGTAGCTAGCGAAAAAAGTGTGCAATTAAGGGGGGTGGGGAGGAGGGGCAGCAGAGTATCTACTGGCATGACTGTAGTGCATCAAATTTGGTTCTGAATTCAGACAACTGCAAGCAAATGTAAATGTTATACTTAATGCAACTAGCTATTTGTAGTGGAGTGAACACACTTTCTCTACCTATTATGCTCATTGCTTTGCTAAAGAATGGACTGGAGTATGTCATGCCTAGGGTGGCAAACATTCAGCACATACCTGTATGTTACGTGCTGAATATGTTGCCCAGTTCCCTAGTGAGCTTGGTACTATGATCGCAAATATACTGACTCTTTGTGGGCAGGCAATCTTGACAAATGAAAGCAAATTACCTTGATCACCTTGAATATGTTTATGGGGTCTTTTGCTTAAAGCAGCCTTTCCAGTATTCCAGGCTACTGAGGTACATCATGGAAGGTGAGGGAAATTTGTCACTGAAGCATCTTTTGGCACCCACTCAAAGGAAATAGCTAAGAACTGTGTCATGAAATGAAGGCAGTATTTGAACTATCAATACGAGCTGCTCAGCTTGGGTGCTACCATACTTCCAGGCAGCCCCTGGCCCAGCAGGATGATTCAGTGCATCTAAGGTAGACTTCTCAATTCCAAATATAATGAGTGGCGAAATGTGGCAACCTCTGAAATCATTCAAAGGAGCTAGGACCCTATTTTTCTCTCCTGTTTGAGCAGGTCACTGAAACTCCTACCTACCAATCACCTGGGAAACCTCTCAGTTTAGATCTGAACAAGTTTTGAACCCCAGTCACCTTCATCCACTTGAAATCCAGAGCACTGAGGCATCTCTTGAGAGCAAGCAGCTAATGATGGAGGAAGAAGAGGCAGCAGCCACTTCAGAATAACTTTATTGTTTGAACACTCTTACAAGAAGTGGGAAACATAGATTTTAAGCCTTTCTCAAACTGAAGGGGTTTGAACTGCAATTCCCTTTTCCTCAGAGCTTATCGTACCCATCAAGCTAGAGAAGTTCTTCATTCTGTTCGCTATATGAGGCTTTGGAGCAGAGAGAGAATAGGTAAGAGGGAGCTTGATTTTGCAGCCCATTGGTGAGGGCAGACATGAGAGAGTCCTGAGGCTTGGTCCCGGCTGTCACTGCTGTTCAAGTATTCTTTGCTGTTAATTTTTAATACAGGCACTCATACAGTCAAGTAGACATGGCTGACAGACTGTAGAGACTGTCATGTTTAATTCTGCCTGAATTTGTATTAAGCACCAAACATGTGTGAATCAGTATTGCCCTAAGCCCTGACTTTCTCACACCCAGTGATAAGGAGCTGAGACTAGCAGCATAGTTGCCTAGTTAGGAGCAGAGTTGTTCAAGGTCTTCTACAAAGATAGTTGATAAAAAGGAAATGGACATAGGAAAAGTGAGACCATTCTTCATCCAAATCACATCCTGGAAGGGCCTTTTTTTCTGTCTTGATTATTAAGTAAGCCTAGGATGATAAAGTTCCCCATATGGGATTTAGCATGCCCAAATCAGATTAATATGATTTATTTCTTAGTTATTTTGCAGTTTGTTGCTGTTAGTTTCCACTTCAAAATGGTGTGCACCTCTGGAGAAGGATACAGTGAAATTGTCTAACACAATCTAAGTGCCAAGACTGCTATGTAGCACCAAAAAAAATGGAAAATATGAAGACTATATTAAATTTTAGTTAGCCAGTTTCAGCAAACTCATAGAGACAATGAGAAGGCATGCCATTTTTGTTTGGGAAAGGCTTCAGTGATAATGTCACAGAAATTACTCATCAGCTTTCATATCTCTCTGCAGTGTTTTTCACCTTTCTCATTCAAAGGGGATGTTAACTTGTTAGTAAGAATCAAATAAAGGTCACATAACATGAGTTCTCTGAAGATCTTCAGGCATTCAGCCTCAGCTGTCATAACCATAATGATCTTGTCATCCAGAGTAAACTATGTACAGCCTAACTGGCCCATGGAAGCTTTTGGTTGCAACACAACTACCATTTTCCTGCAGGTAGCCTGGCAGGTACTGGCACTTTTACTACAGTCTGAACACAAAATTTTAGGCTTTTTCATCTCTAGCGCCTATGGGATTTAGGAGTTGTGCTTTCAACCAATTTTCTGAGGCTGATACATACCCTTGTAACATTTAGATGAGACAACTGACTGTGTATCTTCCCCAAAACCATTCACAGTTCTTGAAATATCGTTTTTGGCTGATCAGTTCAAGAGCCATGGTAAAGGTGTTTGCCTGCTCATTTCACTGTATTAGTTGACTTTACTCCAAAAGCAAGTAGCACTGATTGGGTAGTAAATACTAGGGAAGGAGCTAAAATGTACTTATTTAGTCTTATGTGTGTGACAAAAAGTGTCCCATTGTCTTGTGACTCCATCATGCTTCAGCAATTCACGTTATAGGTCCTCAATGCTTGGCAACATGTTTTTGATTTTAGGCCTTCTGTAATGGTTCATGGACATTTACAGGAATTTTATCTTTATCTACGCAACAGTGTTTATTTAGCTCTTTTATTTGATATTGTCCTTTTTAGTCAATTTTTCCTGTATGATCTTACCTATATCACATGCATTTTAGTTGATGTATGAGCTTTAGAGGGTTACTGTTGTATTTCTCTGCCTATCTGTAACTGCAGCTTTTATCCTTGGGTGTTATTCATTCTAAAAAGTGTTGTTATCTTTGAACGTCAAACAGATGTCTTAATAGGACCTCAGTGCTTCTCAGCATCTGTTTCTTCCCATTCCTGGTTTAAGAAAACACACATAATTAGTTTTCCAAGCCAGTAATCTGATTTCATTTTTGTTAGGCAAAAATCTACGTTTGCTGTACAGGTGTTCTCTTTTAAACAGAAGCCCAAATACCTTACAGTATAGTTATGTTTGCTTTCTATCACATTCATTCCTAAAGTGGGGATCTTGACATCTGTCCTTATCATCCCATTTATATGGTCCTTTGCAAAGTACAGTATTACAGTGCATTCCCCAGATCGAAAGAAGTGCAATAAAACCAGCAGGACATATACACTGATAAATAAACACTTACAAAGCCTAACTTGAAAACAGCTGAATGTGTTTGGGAGTCTATGAAGTAAATTTCTCTTCAAGGAAGCCTATCATCAGCCCTAGCTACAGACAAGGGCTTCATCTCAGTGTATATTTTTGAGTCAACAATAAAAGAAAATCTAAGGCTTCTTAGGGCTTTAGATTTGTGGCCCTACTCTAGTTGCTTCATGCATCACTAAGCAGTGTTAAGAGCATATACTGCTCCCTGAGGATTTCTCCTTTCAAGACTACTTTGATGTAAACTGCCTCTTTAGTACTTCATATAGCAAGCTTGATCTAGAAACAGGATCATGAAACAAGAGTCCTCTTTCTAGCTTTGGAACCGCAGTATATAGTCTGTATATATTCTATAAACCCAAAGACTGGCACAATTGCTAAGTTTATGTCATGTCATTGTACGGTCTTGAAGTTCCCTACTGAAGATCTGGTGTGGCAACAGTTAGTGATGTCAAAGGCTGTTACTCCCTAGTCTTCCCTTCTTCCACCTACACTGCTGATGGTTTTCCAACATTGGAGATGCCTTTGTAAGATTTCCACCACCTAGTTTCAGATGCCCACGTCTGAACTTGATACCTCCAGGTCTCTTCATATCCAGTGAAGAAAAACACCTGTAGTTCTAGAGAACTACATTTTTGACATGTACCTTTGGAAGAAACCAATCATACAATTTGTTTCCACTGACTTTACAGGAGGTTCAGATCGCCAGCTCAGAAAGAGACTTTGAGAACTCAAGACTTTTGTCGAGGTGCATCCCACTCAGTTTGTCTCTATGTATTTTCAATCACAGAACTATCTGCAACTCCAATTATCTGAAAATAAGAAAATGGTATGTCATTTTTCATTTTCTTCAATGCAGGTCACCCAAATGTCCATTCTTTGGCAGCTATTTCATTTCCTAGCATTGCCTGTTTTGCTACTGTTAAACTGAGCACAATTGCTTCCTTTTCTCTTCATTGACCTTCTAGCAATTACCCTGTTCTCTTTATTACACTCTGTTTTAATGTCAACAGTTTTATGCTAGAGTTCAATCATTTGGACAGTCCAATGACTTCACAGTAGACTTAGAATGAGAAAAAAGCCTCTTAATATATTTAGATTAAAATTACATTAGATAATTAATTTGAAAACACATTTTTATTAGTGCAGTTTACTGAGTCCATACACCAAAACCAAACAAACATAATTGAAGTTATTCCATTCATTACTTGAACTGTGCTTTTACTTTCTATTTTCTCTAAGATATGCCATTGATTTTCATAAGATAACTTTTCAGCTTTTATTTCCAGGCCAGGTCAACAGAAAAAAAAAGGCATTCAGTATGAGGCTATCTTGAGTTCCTAAAGATTCTCCAGGTAACACATAAAATATCTTTGGGAGTCTAGAGAGAGATGGAAGAAGTAGAGATGGAGTTTAAGAGTTACCATACTTTGGGTAAGATTCCTTTCTCAGTACTGGATATCAGGCATCCCAGATTAGCCACTTCTGGTTAATTCAAAGAAATTACTGTGATTCGAAGGAATCTCAAAGCTTTTGTTATCACAGGGCTTCAGAAAAGTGTAATGCAAGGATCCTTCGCATTTATTTTGGTGTCTTTAAATAAATACCATGAAAATCATTAGCAAGCACAATGTTCCCCAAAATTAAACTAATATTCTTGCATGCTTTTGTATTTTTTCTGGTATTTGTTGAACATATGTGGAATAAGTGGCATCTTTATAAAATTTTGCATGGAGTTTGCCTTAAGCACCCAAACAGATATGCATAAAAAAACCAATTAAACAAAAAGTGTCTAAAAAATTTCTTGTGGACCAGTAGTATATTACAGTATCTGATTTTCACCTTCCCCCTCAAGAGATCTTAATTCTAGATGTATTCTAGTATACTCCACATCATCCATTGAACTCTTTTTCACATCCAGAAGGAGCTTTGTGGAAGAAAAGACTATGAATCAGGACCATAAAAGCTATTTTGGGATTTGGGAAGTACCTTTTCTTCTGAGATGTCCATCTTGGGTCCTATCCACAAACATTTATCTGGGCTTAAATTGTGTTTCTCTGCCTCGTGGACAAAAACCAGACTTAGTGACACTGGCAGCAGCATTTTACAGGTACAGCCAGAGGTGGTATTTAATGCAGAGGTAATGTCTTGATGATATGAAGAATACTTCTTGGTCCTGTTGGAAGCTGAGTTACCTTAATCACCTCTGTAGAAGTTACCATTGCTGGCCTTCAGAAAGAAATAGGCTTTCCTTACCTCACAGAATAACAGCAGTGCCGCTTAGGAGAGTTAGTTGGTGGTCTTGGTTCAGCAAACATCAATGTTGATACAAAATTATGTTGCTGCTTCCTTCTATTAGTAAGTCATAGTATATTCGCAAAACTAACTTCCTTATAAAGATGGAGCATGAAATTATATATCAGTTCTTCCACCACTGACAATAGACAGTATATTGGCCCATGTTCTTGAACAGAGCCAGTGCATAACTTTAGTCAGTGAGTTGTAACTTTAGGCCAGCCAGAGAAAGAACCCCTTTGGGTTTAAGACAAAACCCCCAGAATCTTTCCACCACCATTTTCTTTAAAAATCATATGTCGTACACATCTCTCTAAAATCTGAGCATCCTGTCATCCAATAAATATTTTGATAAACAGATATATATATCCACCCTTAAAAAAAATTTAAATACGTTATTAAAATGCACAGAAAGCTGCACAACACATCTTCTAGACTTTTGTAATAAAATATATTCTGGGAGAGATAAGATAAAATGTAATTAGTTTTCTTCATGGTAGTTTGGGGGTTTTTTTTGAGAGACCAACTGAGCTGAGATAGTAAAATTATTAAAATCCTGCGTGATCACATTTTTTATCATGTTCCTTTCTATGTTTAGAAACATTTTAAGGTTATTTTTATCTAAGTTTTTATTTGTGTAAGTAAATGTACATTAGTTCTCTACCAATAACTGCTTATGCCTATGTTAAGCAACTAGCAAGTTGTTTTTCTCATGCGAAGAAACAGTTACACATCTTAAAAGACATTTCCTAATGTAGTAAAGCAGGTAGGCAAGGTAGAACTGTCACTGTTTGTGACTCCAAAAATCTTAAATGATGAAACTTTAATTAGTGTGATTCATGTTGCACACAGGTATGTGAGACTCTTGTCAGCCACCGTAACTAACAGGGAAATGTGGCCAAGGCAGCCCCTTGCACAGAAAGCATAAGCTACAGACAGCTGTTCAGAGAATTCACAAATCTTTGATTTACTGTGATCAATTGCATGATTAGACTGGATGTGGTTGAGGGTGGTGATTATCTAACGGGTGCACTGTGATCTCTGTTGCAAAGATACTCTGTTGGGGAGGGAAAATTTGCATAAGACATCAATATGCATTTATACGAAATACCTTAGGGCATCTTTGCAACCAACATACTGTAAGTTAATAGAGCTTTTTCTCAGTTAAGCCAGTGGAGGGAAACATCTTTGCATTAAATTTATGTTAGAAAGTGAATTTTAGTGTAAGCAGTTTTCTTTCACCTAATGCATTTAGCCACACTAAAGTACTAACTTAATCACTGAGCTATTCGGGAGATATCAAGCACAGACATTAAACAGGATTATGCAATAGCTCTCTGTGCTTGTTAATTAAAGTGTGGAAAACAGTCAGTACCAAATTATTTTGTTTAGACAATTCATGGAGGGGCTAGGTAGTTCAGCATATATGCAGTGTTTCACTCTTTGGTAAGACTTGTATGATTTCACAATGAACTGTGTCATTCTAATATACAGACCTTAAGTATTACCAATGTCATTGTGCCCAGAAAGAAACTCAAACTTTTTTACTGAAGTAGGATTTTTAATAAATAATGGTCATTTTATTTATGTAGTTTGGAAAATATACTGCTAATTTATGGAGCCTGCAATTTCTAAATTCTCTTCATCAGTAGCTTCAGCTACCAATTTCATGTACACTATAACTACATTATGATTGATTCTTGCTTTTAGAAGACTTTTTTAGTAAAAACAAACAAACCAACCAACAACAAAAACAAAATAAAACAAAACTTATTTGAGGTACCTTTTTTTTTTAAATGGACTAACATGAATCCTGTAGAATTTGCTTTCTAATGATCTCTTACTCCAACAAAATTTACTTTTCAAGACATGAGTTGTAGTCATGAGTTGTACTGATGTACTTCACATGTATCCAAGAAGCAAGACCCAGTCCAGAAAAACATTAATTTGATTCTGTAGCCTGTGACCCATCAGCTTGCTGTGAGAGAGCTGTAATCTGGATGACTCATTCTAGCAGTTTGTGTCCTGTAACTTTCTTTCCCCAGTGCCCAGCACACATCGCTGCTGCCCCAACATGACCAAAAGTTCATGCCTTGCATACAGGCAGTGCCCACAGCCCCTATAAATGCCATGTACATGTGGGAATGTGTGTGTCTGCAACGTTACCACCTTCCTTTATGCTTTTTTGTTGCATGTTCCCCAACCTCCTTAGGTGACTGCAGCTGTATTCTTTGTTGTAGGGGGCACATGTGCACCAGCACACCCAACAGCCATACGTCTCTATGTTTTAGATCAGGGAACTCGCTAGCACACATGCCACAGCTCTGTCAATGCATCAAAAAAAAAAAAAGCTGAACACAGGGATTGGATGGTGTGTACCTCAATCTACCTCCATCATGAGCTAGGCCATGTCTGAGTCATCTCTCCAGAGCACACTTACTTTCTAACGTGTGACACAGCTCATGTGGCCCACTGTAGCCAAAAGTTTGGTCACTACTTCATTAGTTCTTGAAAGCTCAGTATATGCCATCTCTCAGTCTTGTCACTTCAGTGAAACCCCAAAGGAACCCTAGTGCAAGAAGACATGTGACCATAGGTAGGGTTACCATTGTAGTTGCTTCAGTGACCAGTGTAGGAGGTCTGGCACATCTGCTCTTCTCACAGTCATTTTGTTGGGTCCCAGGTTCCTTCTTCCCCCAAAGAAACCATCCATTGCAATTACTTTTCTTCTTGAGCATGTCACCCTTTGTCCACTTCAACATTCAGCCAAGATAAGTAGGTTTGTGTGTTCATTAGAAAAATCACTGAAATGATCATCACAGGAGCATAGCTTAAAAAATGGCATCTATATTGTAACTATAGTTTAGAGTCAATGCCTGCTGCAGGTGAAGAGAACTCCTGCCCCTATTAGATTTCCGTCTGCACTTCCACTCCACTACCATCCACTGATGGTTTTGCATCCTTCTAACATTTTGACAGCTCCCATTAGCACCCCAAGTGTTAAAAACTTTTGAAAATAAATCTTGGATTTCACTGCACAGTTCTGCGGCAGAGTTGATTCAGTGACAACCCTGCAGCCTCTGCAAAGTAGTAAAAGGAAGCTGGAGTTCTTCAAACTTAGAAGAAAAGATGGTTTGAATAGCTCTGGATTGTTAAAACAATCTGGGTTTTAAGCAACATAGATTCAATAGAGAATCTTAAAATCAATAAGCAGTAACTTCTCCAACTACTGTTTTCCTGCTTGCATGAAAATGACTCATTAAAAGGACACATCAAATGGCTTTCTATGTCTGAAAGTGAACACCAACACAAATGGAGAATTTGCTAAACTGTTACATTGAATGTGATATATAACAAGAGCGTTAGGAAGCTGCTGCATTAACATGTGGGAGATGTTAAGAGAAAAACACAAATGTCGATGTAAGAATAGGGAGGAAATTTCATTTGCAATTATGCTTTAGATTTTTTTAAAAGACATTATAGTTTGTAAAACAGAAAGAAGTGTAGTTTGGTAGTTCGTGCTCCCAATTTTCAATATAATTTTAATGTAAGTGTACAAAGTGTTTGGTTTCATGCTTTAAGTTTGTTTAAGTTTTTGTTGTAGTATGTTTGTCCTCTATCCTACACAGAGCACTCATGACATTCATCTGTCTCAGCTGGAAAAATAACCAAATTTTTAGGCCCACATGTAGACACAAAGAGAGGCTTGATGTTTGCATTTTGTAATTATAGACTGCTAAATATAGAGATTCCATAGCAAAGAAGTCCTTTAAGTAAAGTGTCATATTAATCTCAGAAAATAACTTCTACCCATCCTTCAGCAGGCAAACCCTAATAGGACCAACATTCAGAAACCTGGGCTGTAAAAAGAAGAAAAACTAAAATCTGCCTTTCTCTCACAAAATCACAAAGTCCCAAAATTACAATTGTCTGTCTGTTTGTTTGTTTGTTTGTTTGTTTGTTTGTGAAAAGGAAAGTTGCATCATGCTTGGATTTGGGGCATGGGCAGGAGCATAACAAGCATATCCAAGAATGTCATTGCTTGATAATCAAATGCTGTCAAAGAAAGCACATCAAGCTGCATGCATGGTGTTTCTCTATCCTTCACAAAACTGCTGACTAAATCATACAGCAGTGGATCATGCTGAGGTATCACTTTCTCAAGGCAAAAACCCTTCAAGCCCTTCAAATATGCAGAATTAATATAAAGCATAGCACTATTTCTTTGAGAGAGCCACAAGGTATTCATATTGCTCCACAAATTAACAGGATAAGCATCCCCTAGAGTCTTGCCCCATGGACACATGATGGAAAGAGGATTCTCCAGCCTTTCTCTTTGCTACTTACCCTCTTGGTAAATTTGTTTTCAGACTTTTGGTCAGTGTAAGAGGAGTGAGCTCCAAGGACCCAAAGACCAATGGAATCAATGGGAAGTCTTAGAAGGCTCTCACCTCATGAAAGTATTGAAAGAGTATTTATTGACAAGATTTCACACTCAATTAGAAAGGTGGAAACCTTGTGAAACTTGGGGCAGTTGTTCCTTAGTAATGTCTAGCTGAAAGTAGCAGTTAAATCAATGTTTTAGCAGAAAAGAGTGTTTACTCTGATAATTAGAGTTGAACAGTTAATCTATCAATAAAAGCTGTGCCAGTCAATTTAACAGAAAATCTCATTTTCCTAAGCAATTCAGGTGGAATACTCTGCATGCTATTCTGTTCAAGAAAAGAATCTAGTAATATTTTATTTTAAAAATATATTGTTTGAAGCAATTATTTCGTTAATCTGGCCTATCTGTAACAATATTTTTCAGGACACAATAATACCAGTGAATTTTACTACTCGCCAAGAGAGGCATGTTACTATCAGGATGCATCCTGAATGTGTTCATCTAGTTCAGCTCAAGGGAAACAATGGAGCTTACAGGCATGGTAGGCTACCATTCAATTTGACAACGTTCCCATTAAAAATATTTCTTGAGTATCTCTTGCCATCGAAGTTCTACATGATGCATATAATTTAAGCATTCTCCTCAATGAATCACAAATGAAGAGCAATGTCTATAAGAGAATTTCAGGGCAGATATGGGTAGGATCCTGTATTAGACTGAGTGAGCAGCTTCAGGGCAGGCAGGCAGAGTAGAGGCCCTACCCAGAGGCTCTTGGTGGGAATATGACCAAAGAGAGCTTTGGATCAAGCACAGAGGGGGAACAACACCTCTCCAGAGGTGTTTAGCTGCCAACAGGTTAAAACCACAGCTAAGTGTATATATTAAACTAGAGGCCTATATGTGGGTTTTGACATTTAAGGATAGTACTGCAAAGCTTGGCAAGCTGAGCTTTGTCTGATTGAAGAGCATGGCATGGCACCCTAAATTACCAAATATAAAATGTGTATTGTTATATATTGCTACTATATGTTTTCTACAGTTTGTATATGAGAAAGTATGATTAAAAGTCGATGAGAGACTGTTTATAAATTTTGATTGCTTCATAATTTTAACTCTGAGCAACATTTTTATCATAATTATAGGCTTTCTTAAAGCATTTATGCAGATTGTTTTATTCAAAAGGGGTTTATTCCATATAAACTCCACTCTTTTATCTCTCTATAAAATCAGTGTGTGAATTCCCAGCAACCACAACTCTACTAGACAGTCATCACATCAGTAGCAGAGATATTTTCAAACAAGGCAATATTTCTCAGATATTCTGAACATTATTTCCTGCTTTCCAAGCCAGATAGTGTCATGGTGGTAAACAGTAATGATAATCCGTAGCACATTTTTCACTTCTTTATCTCTCTCTAAAAGTATTAGCAAGTTTGTACTCATAATTCCTCTGCGATGTTCCTGTGTGCTGTGGTAGTCAGCGTATTTATGGTTCAGTGGAGGCTTGGGGAGATTAAGCCAGATATCTCACATCTTCAGCTCAAGGAGATTTAAATCCAGGGATTTAGATGCAGAGCTTATGTTCATTTCAGTGAGAATTTTGTGTCTAAATAATCTAGATCCCTACAAATGTTGAAATACAAAGGTCTTTGGTAAGTCTTCAGGCTGTTTCTTAATTGTTATTAATGGTCACTTGATTGTATTGTTTCAATGCATGTGAACAGCTTTTGAGATCTGCAAGGGGAATGAGTCCATGGCTCCCAGTTCAGACTGGCAATGTCCATATCACCTGTGAGGAGAAGGCTTCTGAGAAAACCATCCTCTCTCCTTCCTCCAGGTTTTCTCACAAAGGATATGAGATGCCCAGCCCAAAGCCCAGGTTCTCTGCAGTGGAAGCAATCAGAGTATCAGGACACTTGGCTGAAGCTTAAGGCAACAAACTGACAGCACAGCTGGACCTAATGTAATAGAAAAGCAATTAAACCCCCTGGGTGAAGTTGCATCCAGGTAAAACAGCAAAAGTGAATCACATTCACTAGAAGAGGAGCTGAAAGGTTTGAATAGTTTCATAGCAGTCACTGTCTCAGCAAGTTATGCCTCATTGTGATCTTCTCATCCTAATGACTTGACACTGGAACATCTATAAAGTACAGAGAACAAAATGTATACCCTCTACATGCATATACTGCTAGGGCATCAAATGGAAAATACACTAGCACCTCAACCAGAAAATACAAATATATAGTGTTAAATGTATATAAAATATGTGAAAACATTTTTGCCATTGCAGTAAAAATTAGATCTTTTAGTACATGTGCTTGGACAGTCAGAAAGACACTGATTTCTTAAAGCCATAACACATTCTGGTGGGCTCATGACAGTGATGACACAGTCTCTAAATGTTTCACTCTTCAATGAGGAGTGTTAGTTTGTCTGTCTCTTTGATGCCTAATGCTAAACCATGCTCCATTTTACAGCACTATCTTCAACTTCCATGATTCCTCAAATGACTGGATCACATTGCAGTGGGATGACCTGATCTGAACCCCATACTTTGTATTCACAAGCCATTTGAAAAACTGTTTTGCACTTCAGTCTTGGAATGTATATTCTGCACTTGAATGGTGTGGTTCAGACTTTTGAACCTATTGAAAGGGTAAACAAATGTAAGACCTAAAAAAAAAAACCAACAAAACACCCCAAACAAAACCAAACCAACCAAACAAAAAACACCAAAAACAAAGCCACAAAACACTAAGGAACACTAAGGAAATAATTCCATTACTATCTGCTACTATAAAATGAAATGAGAGAATCAACACAAGCACTGTAAATACTGAGTTCTGTGCAGCAAAACAAGTAGATTTTTGCTGTTGATTTTATAGCTTGCAACCTTTAGATTACAGGACTTGTAGCCTCCCTCTGATTACACTCCAGTATGGATTAGGCCACAGTTCTAGGAACCAAGGAAGACAAAATTTTGACAAACTTTGTTTTTCCTATCTACAACACAAACAGCTTTTAATCCTTAAAAGCTAGAATCATCACCATCTTTGTTTACATTTCCTATGTTATTTTAGTCATTTCCCATCTCTATCATTTGAATTTGTGGCATGATATTTCCACCTTGAAAACATGTTAGTATTAACATTTGAAGTATGGGAATCAATATGAGTTGGTTGCTTGGATTTGTTATGATGCTGCAGTTGGAGAGGATGCAGATCTGTATTTCAGAGCAATCGAAGGACAGGCAGGTTGTCACTGGACTTAATTTCAAGACTTGATAAAACTGCTACCTTTAAGGAAAAAATATTTAACTATGTCAGTTATGTTCTGACTTCTGAGGTTTGGAACTCTTTTATGGCAGAATGCTGAAAAGGGGACAGCTATGTCTATAATGGAAAGCAACAATTGTACAAGTATATTGTTAAAAAGGCAAGCACATTAGAGGTAACAGAATGTCCATTTTTAGGTGGCAAGAGGAGATTTTCAGTATCTATCAGGGATATTTCCAGATTTGTTTGAAAATAAGGGTCACGTTCTACCATAGCCTTTCTTAGCAGGCAAAGGGCTAGATACAGGCATTTTTCTGTGCGAGGGAATTGAATAAAGACAGACCACGGCTCCTCCTTAGAGCCAGGGACTGGCCACAGAACCAGCCTCACTGCCCATGAAAGTTGCAGCTACAATTCACTTAAAACAACTTGGAGGCAATTATTCCAAAGAAGACCTGACTTCTTCTGCGACGATGTTACCCGATGCTAGACTGTAATTGGCGTTGCCAAGGCATGGAAGAGACGTGGGTGGTCTCGGGGCTGGTGCTTGGAACCCGAGGAGTATCCAGTACCCTCAGTCTGGAGCCCTCTAGGTGAAACTCTGGGCTTTTTTAAATACATTTTTTAAAATCTGGGGTTTCTGTAGCTGCAACTTTCAGGTCAGACCTGAAAGGAGCCTATCTGTTGTACTGACCCACGAGCCCTGGTAAGGGATGGGGAAGGCTCCGAGACCCTCTCCGACAGCCCGGGGCTCAGATCTGCAGCCCCGGAGTTGCGGCCGGGGCCGCTGCCCGTCGCCCACGGAGCCGGTGAACCTCCCGCCGGGTGCGCGGCTGCGGGCATCCCCATCCCCCATGCTTTCTGAGCACCTGGGGCAGGATTAGCCAGTCTCGGGCATTCATCATCGTTCTGCAAAAGTAAGTGTCTAAAGCCCCCGCAAAACAGCAAGCAAACAAACAAAAAACTGCAAAGAAAAAACCCGCTGTAATCAAGCAGCAGGTCTTTGGAGGTTTGGAGACGAGCATGGACAGAGTTCGGTTCAAATGGATTTTAAAAGTAGACAGCAGTAACTGCGTATGATCAATAATCATCCTATGTGCATTCTTCTACTCACTTAACATCAGTTAGGACCATAGAAATATTGCAACTGAGTAGTCAACAAGGAAATCAGCTGAGCATGTAGTTAAACTGGTTAATTATTAATATGAACAATTCTTTTCAATTAAATGTTTCGTTTAATCCCCTCATATCGACTTGCCCAGGAAGCTACATGTCTAGATTCCAAAACGATAATATGGGTGCAGACTTATCCTGGGGAATTTGGTATAATCCATATAATATCTCCCGTGAATTTTCATCTTTGCTCTTCTTGCTTCGTTCTAACCAGCTAAGGCAACGAACAATTTCTGATGTAAACATTTATGATATTTTTTAAATGTTCAAAGGAAATTTGTCAGGGAGATCCCTCGAAATACAGGGGAAAACCACATCTCAGAGAACATACGAGTCTTGGAAATATGAGTTCAAAAGGAAAAGCAGCTCGTGTTTCAAATAGTAACTTCGGAAGAAATTAACATTGACTAATATTTCTTCCTGCATACCACTCTTGCCATGTCGTAGGCGGGTGCCTGCCACCCTTTGCAACGGGTCTGGCCACCTTCTTGCATGGGCTGTCGTTCACCCGATGGAGTCTGTGGTTGTGCAGCTGGCTGCGTTTGTGGTCTTTCCTTCCCCTGCCGCCTTCTCCTAAATCAAGCCTCTCGACTCCTGCATTAGAAAAAAAGCCCCTGTAAACTCAGAACCTGCCAAGCCCTTCTTTTCCTTCCTTCCTTCCTTCCTTCCTTCCTTCCTTCCTTCCTTCCTGCCTTCCTGCCTTCCTGCCTTCCTTCTTTCCTGCCTGCCTTCCTTCTTTCCTCCCTTCTTTCCTTCCTTCCTCCCTTCCCTCCCTCCCTTCAGATTTGGAAGAGCGACAGTGAGTTGAATGAGCCTTGGTTTCTCAGTACACACGGCAATCAGCCCCTTTCAACAAGCCATCTTATTTGTCCTTAATTTCGACTTTCCTAAGCGCTGTTCTTATATTCCACTGTTTGAAATGTAGAAAGATTTAGCATAATTTAGAGGTCAGATTTCTAAATAAGCCTACTTTAAATAACAAACCCACACGGGAGATTGTCAGTATCTGTATTTTGTATACAGTTTACACACTGGCACCGCTTTTTAAAACCCTATATGTGGGTTAAAACTCAATTTTACAACCCCCATTTATATGAGATGTAGGTTTGACATCTGTTTGCCAGAGTGTTTTGCACTTAGCCTAACACCCACTATTAAATGACAAAATTGTGGCAGGCTGTCAAAGACAGCTGACTGACAGCTGCTCTACTTTACAAAAAAGCCCCATTCAAATATTTGCAGGGTTGAAGCTTTCTGTAACGTTGTCGCCATTCTCCCCGTTATTTAGCATGTAAAATATAAGTCAAAGTTTTAAAGCTGCTTTCCAAAATGTTGCCATTTTTCCATATAAAAAGAGCGAGCTGTGGCTGCTGGCGGCGATCCAGCGGCGAACGCATTGGGTGGGTATTTCGCTGGGTCTCCGCGTTCCTCCTATCTGCACAAACCCGATAAAACTGTCATTTAGCAGCGTTTCTTAATATTGCAGCTAATTAGAGCCGGCGTGTTATTGAAGTGAGAGCAAAAATCCACTTAAAAGAGAGGGGAGGGAGGGGGATAAAAAGAAGGGAGGGGAACTTGCCGTGCGGACACAGGTACGCACCCAGGCACGGCGCACAGCGAGACTCCCTCGGGGAAAGGGACAGGCCCAGGGGAGGGGATACTGAGGGCATCCCTGCACCCCCGCGGCGACACCACTCCCACCCCCACCCCCCCCACCTTCCTGCCCCTATCTCCAGGGGTCCCTCTGGGCAGCTCTGGAAGGACGTGCAAGGGATGGCGCTAGTGGAGGGCGAGCTATGCACCTTGGACGAGGTCTCTCCCACTTCTAGCCCCACGGATGAGGATGTAACATTCAATTTAGGTCGTTAATACATTCACGTCCGTTCCCCTGGTTCCCTTTCAGGCGCCAATATGAGTCTGTAAAGAGCAACGATGGTTTAAACTTAAAAGCATTCTGCTTTTTATTCCAACATATCTAATGATTGTATGTGACTGAACAACTCAAAATAGCTGACGAGGTAATCCCTGCATGCTAAGGAGGCTTCACAGAAATTGCTGTGGTTTATTTGAACCTCAGGTGCTCCTCGCAGCTTTTGCGTGATAAACAGGGCTCTGACTGGCAAGGGAATGAGAGGTTAATATTGGCAGTGAGGGAATGTATTAGTTTATTTTTTTAATGAGGACTAGATCCCCCCCCAACAAAAGAATAAGGCAGTCCAGCCAGAGGAAGGGGGCTACCCCTCGTTGTTCGTTCCCAGCGCTCTGGCCCCGGCGCAGTTGGTTCCCCAGCAGGGTACAGGCAGCCACGATCGCCTGAACGCTACAGTCGGCTCTACCGGTGGGCAAAGCCATCCCCTCCGTCCGCCTCCTCCCTCTCTCCTCGCTGCACATCTCCAGCACAGATGGACGGTCAAACACCCGCACGGCTGGAGCGAAACGGAAACAGGGGCACTCTCAGCTTTACCTGAAAATCTTTGGCTGATTTGTGTTAATTTTAATAACCTCTATCGACTTTCTTTCCTAGAACGGTTGTCATGTTGGCAGAAAGACACTGGAAAGGAGTGTTTCAGGGAGGGGGGAAAATGCAGGAAGGAAACTAACAGCTCTGTCTGGGAAAGGGGAGGTGATCGCAGAGAGCGGTACAGGGCGGAGGAGGTGCAGACCCTCCGCAGCGATCCCGTGCGGAGGGGAGGGG
>VWZD01005080.1:0-65846 GCA_013396695.1 Sakesphorus luctuosus | reverse complement strand
CTACAGCTTTAAGCAACTGACAGAAAACCTTACCATTCAGAGCCTCTGGACTGTACAAATTCGAGTAATGAGGCTGATATCACTTCCAGGAGAAACCATCAATTAGAAATTTCATTTGTAACAGACAAACATTAAATTCTATTTTATTGTACCATTCTGGATACCTATCCTTGAACATATTTCATAGTAAATCGTGACATGTGCTTAGTTTAACACTTATCAGTTAATTTTTGAGGCTGCAGAGACTGATTTTATCATAGTATGGTACTTAAGTTATTTCTACAGTAATACTGGCAAAAGTGAGTTGAAACAACTTAGTCCAAATAGCAAAACTTCACTTCATCTCTTGCAGCACCTATGTCTACATTTCCTCTCTTTATACCCATCACATCCTTTAAGAAACCTTTTCCAAAACACCCCAAGAATCCACAGGAGACATACGACTCTCATCTTACCCTTATACGAAAACGGCATAACAAGCTACCTACACCTTATGCTTCCTCTCTAACTTATTTTGGAGGCACACCAGTAAATCAGTTCAAAGGACATTCAGTGTTACTTTCTTCAAGCATAAGAATAATTTTATCATGGATGACCAGAAATCCTAACATTTCAACAAAGAATTAGGGTAGCACTTTCTGTGAAGAGAAGATCCTTTGATGCTGCAGCCCAAGTTTTTGTACATAGTGAAAAAGTATGTATTTGAGTCACACAGTCCCAAGGCATTGGCAAATTAGAAGTTCCTCTTGAGGTGTTTACTCTTCCTTCTATAAGGCCATGATAAATAATTTAATTACAGCTCTAGAAGGGTGACAGTAATTACTAGAAATAGCTACCTAACAGCCTCCTGTCTCATGACACAAAAAACCACACGTAAGTTAAAAAATACAAGATTTTCTTTTAGGGCTTTGAATACCAAGCAGACAGAAATTGACATGAAACAGGGAGACAACATATCCTTACCATCCAAAACTTGGTGCCTGCAGTAAGCTTGCCATGTTCAGAGAATATCCAACCATGATAGGAAAGCAGCATTTTCAGAGAGTAGCGCATTGTGACAATAAGGGCAACCCAAAGCCCTGTGCCAAAGAGCACTCCACTCACGATGTTCTGTGTTTGGTTTGACATGTAGCCACTATTCAAAATAAAAGCCAGCATATGCCAGTTAACGTCTGTTTAAGTTCCAAAGAAAAGCTCATATTGCAAACGTAAGTCTGATGGTACTATGAGCAGGCATTGCACAACTTTATCCCTGCTCATCCCTTTTTCATAAACTCCTTTCCAAATGCCTTGTCATGCAACAAGATCAAAGGCCACGGAAGTTGCCACATGTACTTCCCAAATACTCAGAAAACAATGCAGTAATACTGGTATAACAGTTTATTTCATATCCTCATACATCTGTTTATTTGGCTTACCCTGACACAGTCCCAAAACTGATACATTTTAACAGAAGTAGCTTCAACAGTAGATGCAAATAAACTGATTTCCCTTTAGAGGAACAGTAACTTTTCAGTCTACTTACGTAGTATCAAGTGTTCTGTTGATTTTAGCTATTATTCCTAAGGAAGGATCAATTTTGGCATACATTGTTGACATCACACCCACAACTACAATAAGCCAGCTAGATGGGCTGGCAGGATAAACGCCGGTGATAATTCCATTCTGGAAAGAAAAGCTTCACATAATTTTTTCATACCAAAGTGGTTGACTTTATATTACCATGGAAAGTCATTTAGTTTTAAACAAGTAATTAAGATTAATCAGTGTTTCCTTATATACGCTTATCATAGGAGCAGGGAATGGATATAGTTAAGCTTGACTACTACAGAAAATTGCCACAACAATATCAAGAATTAAAGGAACTTTTAAGCTCTCTTATAGACATCACTGATCCTGCTGCAAGTCTTACTAAAAATACTGAAATTAACAAACAGCTTTAGAAGAAAAAACACTTCAGTGATTCCAACATACACTGAGCTACACCTCTCTAAATGAATAGAAGACAAAAATGTTCTACTGAACAAGACAATGAGGATCAGAATCCAATTTTTTAATATAATTTAAAAGGTCCCTCTATAGCTTTATAAGACAATTTTAGAAAGACTGTTGTTAATACGTGTATGCTTTTTAAAGATGTTGAAGATAGCCTGTGGCTTATGTAGTTCACTGTTAACAAAACAGATGCTTACCATTTATAATCCCCTGAACAGAACAGTAAATTCACAAGGATCTGTATCATATACCTCATTGGAAACAATACTACACAGCATAACTTGTACAAGATAGATGCCCAGGTAACTTTCTGAAAACTCCTTAATTTGCAAATTTAATTTTATATATTCCTTGCCAAAATACAGAGTATTATCTAAGAGATATGACATAAAAAAATCACAACTAGTTGTATCTTTGTCTTATGTTAAAAGACTATATAATTACATGATGCATTATGAAGAGTCAATTAAAGCTATTATTAATATTAATTCCCACATGTTTCATCTTGCGTCCACAGAATACACGAAAAATATGTACTCTTTCAGTCTTTACAGTATCACCCAGTGCTATTTTCCTCACTATCCCTTGTATTAAGTAAAACCCATGCAAGTCTTTCAGAATGAGGAACTTTATTTGCCATAAAGGAAAAAAAAATTGCCTAAAAAGCCCCCTTTAATAAAGCTATAAAGCACTAAACAATCCTCAGTTTTGGTGAACTTCACTAATTTAGCATACCTTGAATCTGATGAACTTTTTCTTCCATGAATAGACACCAGATAGGTAAATTTGTTTGAGCGCCTCATGGCTCATTCGCAGGTCAATCCCATCGGGAGTTACTGTGAATTGGAAAGCAACTGCCTGGTGAGCTTCCGCCATTTTCAGAGCGAGTTCTGACAAAAAACAAAGTTAAAACGTAAGTATTGCCTTCTTGTTCTACAGTACTAGGAGTCAGTCCACTTCTAGAAAGATATATTCTACACTGCAATTTTGGGAGGGAAAGATTTCCAAGTAGGAAAAATTTCCATACAGTACTTGCCTCTTCCTTACAGACTACACTTGCACTTCAGTCTGACTGTCCAGTGTGTGAATTAAGGCACCTCTTCTGTGCACCACACCTGAAAATGGAAGTAAAACACTCAGGTCATTTAAGCATTGTGGCAATACTGAAGCAAGCTGAATATCATGCATACATGTAACACATAAAAAAATCAGAGCAGAGCAGAAAATGATAATATTTGGAAAAAGTGTATCATGAGTACACAGCATCTGACTCTTAATGATAAAGGATACTCAGAAAGTGCTTTTTTTCATCATTTAGAAAAGAAAGGTATCTAAAGTTTTCACCTCAGCCAGCAAAACAAAGTCACTTCTGGCCCTATCTTCCACTGAAATTTTTTTTCTTAATTTCAAGCTCATTAGTCAGAGCAATAAGACACTACATAGTCCCCGTGGCTCCAAGTTCTGACTGGCATATAAACGCAAAAATCAAAATTAAGTAGAGTCAAGGAAACCAAATCACAACTGTCAGAAAAATTATCTTCACCAGAAATCTGAAATTACAATGAAATTTAATTGAACTGTACTCAGTTTAACTACCCAAATAAATACCAACAATCATGCCAATATAGACAGAAGACCATCCTATCCCAAAGGCATAACCAACTCAAATAAAAACCACTGTAAGTTAAACCACAAATGTAACTGTGATTCTGTTTACATATTCATGTAGAACCTTTTCCTAATTTCTAACTGAAACCTCCCCTGACACAGCTTCATGCTGTTCCCTTGGGTCCTGTCACTGGCCACCACAGAGAAGAGATCAGTGCCAGCCCCTCCTCTTTCTCTTACAATGAAGTTGTAACTGCAATGAGATCACTATTCAATCTCCTCCAGGCTGAACAGACCAACTGACCTCGGCCACTCCTCACGCAGCCTCCCCTGAAGGCCCTTCCCATCTTCACTGCCCTCCTTTGGACACTCTCTAAGAGCTTCGTATCTTTCTTATATTGTGGCACCCAAAATTGTACATAATATTGAAGGTGAGGCCACCCCAGTGCAGAGCAGAGTGGGACAATCCCCTCCCTCGACCAGCTGGTGATGCTGTGCCTGATGTCCCCCAGGACACAACTGGCCCTCCTGGCTGCCAGGACACTGCTGACTCATATTCCACTTGCCATCAACTAGGACCCCCAGGTCCCTTTCTGCTGTGTTGCTCTCTGCCATTTTGTTCCCCAGGCTGTCCATACATTCACTCAGGGCTGTCCCAGATGAGGAACACAGTTGGTAACTTCGTAGCTTTTTTGTAACCAGTATTTGTACATAAATATATTGGAAGTAACTTCTACTCATCATTAATTCAGACTAATGTTGTTTGAGCACTTATAATTAGGTCATAGATTTTTGCAGGCACACTGTATGTCTAAATGGTCCAAATATGTATTCCTGAAACCATCATGATTCCAAAGTCTCTTGTCCATTTTCAATTATTAGCTCATGAAAACTTTTGCGCATAATCCTAAAAACAATATCCTCTTACATATATGAAAAAAGGCAGTGGAATTCATTATCCCTTGTGCAGAGGTCAGGATTCAAGGGCAAGTTTTAATCTGAGATTTTTACTGATACAAAATACAATGTTATCAATACCAGGTGTTTTAAGGTCGCCCTGGCATTTCTATTTAAGCAAAATCAAAAGAAAATGCCAATACTTCACCCTTTTTGAAGCCAATGCAGTTTAACTGGGTACTTCAAAAGCAGTAGTTATGACTGCAGTTCTGCTCCTCTAGTCTGTAAATTTTCTACTATGTCAAAGTCATCTGAAACACAAAGAACAGGTGCAAAGGTGTATGAGTAGACAACTAGGGAATAAAAAGCATTAGGAATGCAGCAGTAACAGTAGGCTTAGGAAATACATGCATTATATAGAAAGAGGAGCACTAGGCAGAGATGAACATGGTAAATGTTGCAGCACGTCATCTAGTAAGGTTGTTGACCAACAGGCAAGGACCCAGCAATATTTAAAGAGCCTATCCCTAGACCAGCCTGCAATGATCTACCTCTGCAATACAACAACTTCTACAGTGTCTGATGGCAATTCACACATCCCTCAAACCCATCAGTCACCGCTCAAGTTTTAGAAGCTGTGTTTTGGGTGAATTAGGCTTCTGTGCTTCCAGAGGGGTAACTAAAGCTCACAGTATCCTACAGATAGCACGCAATTTGATCTACGTTTGTACAGCATCTGATTAAGACAACAAAGAACCGAAATCAGCTTAGAACACCAGTTTTAAAAGCTTTAAAACACACCCTGTATGCCCTAGTAACATTTGCAATTTGTAGTACTTAATGACTCACTCACTAACAACTACTTATATGGTCCCTGCTGTAGGCAAGTATGAGGAAGTCGAAGCCAACTGTCCATTCATTCATTTAAATTGTTCATAACCAGCTGACGCTGAGACCAAAACTGCAACAGAGCAATAAAACAGAGACAGGCAGCAGTAATACAAGGCATAAACCAGGCTCAGCAGGGTTTGCAAAAGGGGAAGGCATTCAAGGTTAAGAATTTATCATGTGTTTAGTGGTACTATTAGGACTGGAATGAAAAAAAACCCAACAAACACATTAAAAAACCTAACCATATCTGCATACAGAGAATCAGGTGCCTGGATTTGTCTCAAGAAGGGCCAACAGATTCTGCAGTTCACTCATGGAATTTTGTATCCTAGAATGCCAGCATCTAAAGTACCAGATATACTGGTTTCTGTTACCCTTCATCTCCTCTGTGACTTCTCAGCCTAGATATTTGTAATTAACCTCCTCTCTGCTTCTGAAAGGAAAGAATTTCAGGCACCTTTTCATTTTTAGACACATGTTTTTTCACTGTCCAAGGCACAAAGGTATATAAATAGCATTAATAGTGAACAGTCAACCTGACATTTTAATGAATTAAAATTTCATAGAATCATAGAATCGATTGGGTTGGAAAAGACCTCCGAGATCATCAAGTCCAACCCTTGGCCCAACTCTAACCCATTTACTAGATCATGGCACTCAGTGCCACGTCCAATCTGCATTTAAAAATCTCCAGGGATGGTGATTAAATTAACGCATAAAATTTCTCATTCCCAAATGAAAAAATATTAATCCAGCAAGAATTAATCCTGAATCCAGTGAACAAATACAGTCTAGTTCTAGGACTGTACTGCTTGGCCCTAGGATGTGAAACAATAAAACAGCTCATTTATTTTCGTATTTTTTTTCTGAAGAAAACCATAAGCCTTTAAGACTGCCCTGAATTATGATGGCTGAATGGCAAAGGCTTCCTGAAGTGTCTTTCTGTGAGCACTTGTTTTCCTCCTTGAAGGCCAATTTAACCATAAGCCGCGGTGCACTTCCCCTGCGCTGCATTCCTGCGCTGCCACGTGCTCGCAAGCAAAGTAGGTAAAAGGGCACGGGCCGGAGGCGCATGCCTTGGACTTTTAAACTTGACTTGCCACTGTTCCTAAGGCAGCACCCACATCAATCAGCTAACACACACACACTGAAACAATAGCTCCTTCTAACTTCAGGCATTTTGGTCTGCAACATATCTCTGTACAGCATATACTAATTAACCCCGTTCCCAACAGAGAGCCATAAACAACAGCTTTTGACTTGTTTAGCAGATTGGCCAAGTCTTACTCAAAGAGGAAAAAAACACAGCACAACAATTTCTAAAAGTAATCTGAAATGGCTATTTTCATTCCTTTCAGCGCCCTCTTGTAATATTAATGTATCTTCAAAAACCACATACACTCCCCTTAAAATTTGTTTTATTAATCATTTGGGGTTTTTTCTAAAGAAGAAAGCTGCCTGTTCCTTGCTTTTATCTGGTTTTACTTCAATTCAAACACATCATAACTGCTGCAGATGTTTCTCCTCTTCCTTTTCCATACCTCTGCCTGAGCCAAACAAAACTTAGAACAATTTTTTTTCCATTGTTGTAAGCAAGTACTGCTATGTTGGAAGTCACTTTTAAGTCAAGAAAAAACACAGCACGCCAGAAAGCCTAAGTCCTGATGGTCTGAAAAACTACGCTGCAACACCTACCATGCATAAAGCATCTTCAGATTGCTATTTCTGCAGTTTCAGCACATTTATACTACAAAGACTGAGGTTTAACTCACAGACCTAATGACTTCACGTTGCAGACACTGAACAGTCTGTGTTAGGGCTTACATGTTCCTACAGTCACAGAAGGAGATAAGAGCCTTAGCTCTGGCAACTCTGAAGCTAAGAGAGCTCTCATGAGCATGATGCTTCCATTTAAGTCAGGCATGCAAGAAGTTACTACTGGCTAGCCATGTCTCTGAAGCACATAATACAGAACACAATGTCTGAAAGACAGTGAAAAAATTACCATGTGCATTTTAAAACACATCAAGCCATGATACAGAAGTTAAATGTGTTACAGTACACTGCACAAACCAAGGTTTTAATTCTTGAAGCAGTTGCTTTTGGAAAAGCAGCAGTACATGTATGATGGCAGTTCTGAATTTAGAAGTACCTGTATGACGATAGCTCTGAATTCAGAATTACCTGGAACCCTCATAACTTTATGCAGATAAAAGGTACCAGCAATAAAGCATGAGAAGCACCTTATGACACAGACTGTCTTCCAACTCCTGCCAAGTTCCTACTAGGCAAGCTTAGAAGTAAACTAAAAAACCAACAAACCGCAACAGTAGCCTGCCCTTGAACAATTGGTCTTTCATTCCTAAAAATAAACTTACAACTTCAAATTTTAGCTTAACACTCAGGTTTCAAACAGAAATAGAGACTGGTAGGAGAAAAATGTGAGTCTAAACCATTTAAAATTAAATTGCTTAAGGGAGCTTTCAAATGGGAAGTGGAGCAAAATATCAAATCAAAGTACACTAAACCCAATTTTAATTAGCAAACATATTTTAAAACTGTATTAAAATTTCCACTTAAAGCTAGACACCTTTGAACTAAGAACGAACTGGAAAACCAAGCAAGTACCCCAAAGTCTTGGTCTGACCCCAAAGCAGTTTATTTCAGAGAGAAGCAGGGGGCGGGGAGGGAATCTATTTCTATTGACATGCAAAGCGGTAAGAGTTACTGCTGGAATGTTAAAAGCGGCCACAGAGAACTGGAAAATAATTCTGGAGTTCTCACAACTTCTCGTAAAAGACATGAACTCTGAAAAAACTTGTTTAAATAATGAAAACGTTGAAGAAATTCTATCCAGCATTTTACTGTCCACATGTAAGATCTCCCTTCAGGAGGTGAGCTTGCTACAGCTTTTGGAAGAAAACAAATACTCAAAAGGTCTACTTTGTATGTTTATTTGATAGAATAATTTGACACTTTATTGTAGATCACTGAATTCCAAGAGACTGAGGACAGACTTAATGAAATCAGAGCCAGTATCAAAACACTAGAACATCTGTGCTGTGTTTGTGCTGAGACAGTGACCAAATATTTTCTCTCAGCTGTGTAAGCTATCACTATGGAAATTTGCATTTTCTACTCTCCTAAACCCCCCCAAAATATGAATGCATTTTGTTTTATACAAATCAGTAAATAGCTGCTTACACTCAAATCTGTTGACTTCATACCAGATACTAAATCAAAAGAAAGAGAATTCCAAACAATAAGATGTCTATCCAATCTCTTCATGCACTACTGTGAATTTCTCTTCAGATTTTAATTATTGATGGTCTTGTCAGTTCAAGTCTTTGGTACCACCAGTACAAAATAATTCAGACTACCCTATGGCAGCTGACTTTGCCTATGTAATGTGCTTGCAATGAAATTATGTGTAGAGAATCACAACAAAGCCAGTGCCAACGTCCTCAAGTAACTTGACAGCGTGCTAGTTTACTTACAAACTTTGCCACCTGCTACAGTTTAATGGCAACACTGACCTAACACAGCCACTCCAGAAGTGGATGCAAACCTATGGATAATCAAAACACTCACGCAAACAATGTTCTCCAAACCAAAAAGTGTATCAAATACTTACATGATGCAGCAGGGTCTCTTATTGCACAAATATAAAAGGTTAGAGTATTTAAAAATATTTTATAAGGGTAGTTTGTCTTCACTTGTCTGAATTCTGCAGTGGTTCTGAAGTCTATCAATCTCACACCCTTCCAGATGTTTGATGCAAAAGTAGTAGCTGTCTAACCTACTTAAAAGCTTGAAGATGGCAAAAAATTGAACCAAACAAAAAACCTCCTGCAAGTACAGGGACTGAAACTGGCAACAGTGGCTGATAAACTAAAGGTTTTCACTGCCACCCAGATGGACCTTGGCAGGCTGGAGAAATACGCATGCTGAAACCTTGTTAAGTTCAACAAGGAGAAGTGCAAAGTCCTGCACCTGGGGAGGAGTAACCCCACATGCTAGTACACATTGGAGGCTGACTGGCTGGAAAGGAAAGCTGCAGCAAGCTGCAGATGAACCAGAAGGATGCCCTTGAAGCAAAGGCAGGTAACAGAATCCTGGGGGGCATTAGGAGGACTGTTGCCACCAGGTTGAGAGAAGTGACTCTTCCATTCTACTCAGTGCTTGTGAGACTCCATCTTGAAAACTATGTCAAGTTCTGGGCTCCCCAGTGAGAGAAAAGATACTGGAGAGAATCCAGTGAAGAGCCACTAAGAGGATTAAGGGTTTGAACCATCAATCCTGCTTTTTTATACAATTCTAACCTAGCAGAGACGTTTTATGAAATTTAATGTAGGAGTTCTCATAAGAGATCTGCTTCAGAAAATAAACTTACAGAGCACTAAAGCCCAAACAAGAAATCTTGTGCTTCAATTGCATTAAATGAACAGCATACCTTGAAATTCAAATTGGTAGTAGCAGTCAAATATTCAAAAAGAGCAAGTTTTCTCCAACTGTCAAACATCTACTATTACTTTGGAGGATAAACGAAGCATGAACTTTTCAGAAAATTATTCATCTCAGACTTTAAACATTATTCCAGAAACTTTTCCTTTGCTAAAAAGCACCAGTGCATGATTATACATGATTTTTAAATGCATGCTGGTATTTCAAACACCACTACACTGTCCAGTGAAAGTCTGCTAGTCTGAAAGTGGCAGGTAGACTTCTGGAGCTGACCTTAAGTGGCACCCACATTGCAGTGATATGGTGGGAAACCATAGAAACTGCTAATAAAAAATAAGGTTGAAATTTAGTGTTACATGTATATCCCTATCTAGACAAAACACTGACTGTTCCTATCAAATTAAAAATGCCTGTATTATCAATAACAAAACTGATATGACTTCAGTAAAATGTTTTCATGGAGTGTGCTATAAATGCAATACTTTCAGGCACTAAAGAATGTGCTGTACAGAAGAATACAGCACTGACTCAGTAACTCAAGGTGCCATACACTCACATGTCAGATAGTGGAGGGGAGGCAGAAACTCACATAAATGTCAAAATTCTGTCTTCATGCTAGAGGCTCAATTAAGTAAGGCAGCTAACCAGAGAATGTTAAAAGGATGCCAAAAATGCTTTTACTCATGTGCATCTGGAGCTCCTTTGATGCACAGTTGAACAAAATTAAAACTAAAGATAGCGAAAAAACATTCAGTTTAACAAAAATCTAAACAAACATAAAATGTGTCTGGAGTTTTTTGCCTTTCAAAGGAAAATCAGGTTTGGACCCATAAAAACTTCAACAGTATACAACATGCATCTCAAGTATTTAACATACGATCAAAAAGACTGTCTGGTCTCTCATATTTGTTTCTTGGATATTCTGTTAGCTAATGCCACCTTCACAGATACTGCACATCTGCAAAAAGGTATCGAGATGTCAAAGCCTCAGAAAAAGCAGAGAGTTTATTAATAGCTCATGTGACATTCCACAAGGTGTGGACTTCTGAACTTACTATAAAGATTAACTAGACACAATTATTCACTTTAGAAGTTCTATTGCTAATAGCTTCCTTGCCTACTAACCTTCAGTAATATATACTCATGCTTCAGCATGATACAGTACTTGCTGTTCTCAGTTCTGACCAATAACTCAGCTACCTTATGATGACTACTCATATTTTTCAGACAGAAAATCATTATGAGAAGTCTGAGAGGAGTGAAGCCAAATAATTTCCATGCAAAAATTAGTCATGTGGATGAAATTCACTCAACAGGGCTTCTCAGGTGAACCTAATGACTATGGCATAGAAAGAAAAGGGAAACCAAAGAATCACTCTCCTCCTGAAGTTGAATTAACATAACACTCAATCAATTACCACTTGATCTGATGAAAACAAAGTTAAACTGACAGGTGTTCTCACAGGTGTTCCCATGCCACTTCAGTTGAGACAAGTTCTCATATTTGGTTATTGCTAATCACTGGCTCCAATCCTTCCCACTCTCACCTACACCCGGCAGCTGCGGTCTCTGGGAATAACTAATGTCCCTAAGGATACCCAATTTCTAAAAGATGAAAGCTGTGGCTCAAGCCAAGGTGGAGAACTGATTACATATATTTTCCCAGGCACAGCAACACTGGGACGCTCAGCAAACCTTACCACAGCAGACAGTTTGAAATCAGAACAGCTAAGAAGTCTGCAGCAACTTGCTGTCCCACTGACAGCCTGTGTCCTGACCTCTGCAGGTATCTCCTTTGGAATCCTGGGCCAATTTCTATATCCCCTTCACAAGTGGTAAACTGGTGCAACAAGTGCAGGGAGGGAGGTATAAACCAGAATGACACATAAACATACCCGGACAGATCTCTTCCTTAAAAGCTAGCTTGAGATCTATTTGTCATATACAAATCTTCTGTTCCAGAAGCTCACTGCAGCTGGGATCTTAAGTTAGGGCTCACTGAGAGGCAGATTCATTCCAATGCTCCTAGCAGACAGTACACAGCAATGTCAAACAGTCAGCTGTAGCTCTCAGGTAGAAACAAGAAAAGCAGTCTGAGCTTTGATTCACACACAGCTTTCAGCTGCTCAAAGGACTAGATCAAATTGGAAACATTTCAGAAAAAAATCGATGCCAATCAAGAAAATAGTCACAGACAGCAGTTCTCCAACACTATTTTCCATTACACCTTATAAAATTGTTTACACTGAATATGTCTGAGATGGTGAGCAACTGTGTAGCGAGAGAAAGTTCACCTGCTACCCACTCGGTCATTTGTGAGGCCTCAAGCCAGTGACCACTGGCTACTGAGACAAGCAAGCTGAACTCAGGCGCCAGTCTCCAATGTCAGTTTTAGCTTTCCGTTTAAGACATCCAACCAAGTGTTTGCCTGCAGGCTTTAAACTCTCATTAGACTCAACACAGATGCCATCAAAGTTTGTTGGAGAGACGTTCACAGAACAAACTGCTTTCACTGGCACTTCCAAGAGAAAAGCCACAGTTAGTAAGTTGTCTTCTCACCTGTTAAACTGGAGCCAGGCAAAGTAGAGGAGATTTGCTATAGCAAACAATGTGTTAATTACTAGGCTAACCCTAAGGAATATTAATCGCTACAGTTTCTGGACCATATGACCTTTCTCCTCTTGTCAATAGCATGCTCCAGGAAAAGATGGTCCCAAAATGTGCACTTCAACAAATAAACAAACAACACCCCCAAAAAGCTCCAACAAACACAAAACACATATTCTTTACATCAAAACAGAGACTTTTACAACTGTTGTATTATTTCTAGGGATTTTCCCCCTATACAAGGTAGGACATACCATACTGTTCCTAGGCCTCTTAGATCATTCTGGTATCTACTGCAATACATTTTATATTGTACACATTCCAGCAAGCTACATCCTCTGACCTTCTAGAAATCCAGAATAATCTTAACGAGTAAGAGAGAAGCATACTCTGCCTAAGCACTGCACAGTTATCATACCGTGCAGAAACCTTCCCCACCCCAAAAAACTAGGCTCTAGATCTGGGTATTTCTTTTTAACTGCCATAAAAGACATACCTAGGCATTTAGATTATACAAGTTTTATCCCTTCTCTCTCCCTTTGAACTTAATAAGCTTCTATGTAGTAAACAAGAATTATTATCTTCTCTATGGCAACAAATATTTCTGGAATGGCTGGACTTTTATGAGACATACAAGATGTCACATTTTAGGACTTAGGAAATCCTGAAGATGGACAACCACGTGTGGTGGCCCAGAGCAAACTGAAGTAATTGCTCTCACAGTAGTTCAATGACCAATTACCACACAAGCCTGAAAGACCTGAATAAGGTCTTTCACCCTGCATAAGGTTGAAAGACTGTAGAACTGGTTCCAAGTCTTTCACAAAAATATTTAAATTGGCCATTTATATTAAAGTTAGCCTAGACTTGAAAAAACAGCAGTCCTTTTCAGCCATTTGGATCTTTCTTTTCCAAACACGTGGAGTTTGGGACTATGACACAATATGTTGCACGGCAAAGAAAACGGGCTTGGAATACTGAAAAAAGACACTGTTTTGGAGTTTTGTTGTTTGGTTGGGGGGTTGTGAATTTTTTTTGGAGGGGGGGCGAGGAGTTGTTTGATTGTTTCTCTAATACAAGCATTTACCCAAATCTCCTTTTACGCAAGATTTTCAGCAGGAAACTCAGGACTCAACATGCAGAGAACATCCTCCCTGCCAAGGGCACAGGGAGCCGCCGAAGGCTCCAGAGCCGGGATGTGGATGCCGCAGCTGCGGAGCGGGTGCTACTTCGCCTCCAGCCGCGCGCATTCCCGGCGCGGGGAGCGGGGCCGGTCCGCAGCACTGCAGGGCGCGCTCCCGCCGCCGGCGCGCCCCCGCCCCGCCCCGGGCGCGCCCACGTGACCGCTCCCCAGAAGTGGGTGAAAGGTCGCGCCGCCGCAGCCCCGCCCCGCGCGCCCCCGGCAGCTCCAGGCCTTTCCACGCGCGCCGGGAAGGCGCTGCCAGCGCCGAACAAAAGTTCCCAGAGAAAAGGACCGCAAGCAATGAAAGAAGCGAAGCACATCCCGATGCTAGGAGGGGGAGAAAAAAGGGCGTACTCAGCTTGTGCAACTGAACAGTTTCTGTTCTGGTTCTCAGCGCTAAAAAGCCTCAGTTGTTCCATGATACAGTTTTCTTTAACCAGGAATAATGATTTCCTCCTGGAAGAAGCTCTTCAATCAGGGCTGTAACACCTCAAAATTTAAAAAAGCCCTCGCATCAACTTCTCTTTCAAGCTAAGTCACAGCTGTGACAGAGCCCCATTCCTGTGTAATCCTGTAAATACATTTCCCAGACTAACGCAGAGCCACACAATACTTGCCTACAATACCTCCTGTGCTATTGTAACATGGCAATTATTAGTTTATATCGATATGATTACAACAGAAAAAGAACCTGCTAATTACCACTGAAGCCCACAAGAGCTGTTTTATGTAACATCCGTTCAAAATGGTCAGAAAACACATGAAGGAGCTTGCAGATCTGGAACTTAAACATGACAGACACTCAGGAAAACATAATGAAAGAAAGAAGAACGAAGGCATCAGATCTCCATTTTCACTGCTACACTCCTACACACGTGCAAAGGAAACGAGTAGTCTCCTGCACTGTAATATCCTCTGGACTGCAGACTGCCCTAAAGTGCTGACAGTCTGCCAAGTTAGGAGGAAGAATGAGATGTTTGTCTTGATCCTACTTTGCACTTTTCTCTTTCCAAAAAAGGTGCTTCCTGTTACACTTTTGTTTAACGCTAGTACAGATCTTTTATAACTAGATTATAGCTAAAGTAACATTTTAGGTCGAGTTTTCCATTTTAAACCAGAGAACATAGCGCAAAGGATGAAAGTTGTGCAAAGATGAAGCAAGAAAAGGGAATTCCGAAATGCTGCAAAAATCTTGATGCAGCTTTTACAGGAAGTACAATTAGCATACTCATACAGTAAACCCGTCATGCCTTCAATAAAATATTACATTTTCAGTGTGCATCTCAAAAGCAGTTTGCAGTGACTGCAGCTTTCATAGGTTTCAGTCTAGAATCACACGGGCATATGGACTGGTCGCTCTCTCTCTCACACACACAATTATTTCGTTTCCGCACACTTGAGAACCCACCACTGATGCTGCGCCCCGTGCTCACTTCTAGAGACGTGAAACTCCTCCCGGCGATGGGCCACAACGGCGGAACTGCGGGTCACAGTGTCACCTTTGTTTACGCGGCGGCGCAGAAGTAGCGCCTGTCCCCACGCACCTGTGTCACCGCTCCCCTGCGCCCTTCCCTCCCTTATGTACAGCACTGACACTCGCCCTCAAACCATGGGCAAATCGCGAGCAGGATGCCAAGGACACTGCGCCTTCCCACGGCTCTCCAGCGCCCGCCGGCACCGCGTCCACCACCCTCCCTGCGTTCCCACCTTTTTCCCGGCAAGGACAAGCCTCGCTTAACAGCGGCACCCGGCGCACTCGCCCATGCACCACACAACTTCGTGCTCGACCTAATGGAAACAATAATTAGGCTGAAACCGGACCAAGCGAGCCCGAGCGCCTGTCCCCGATNCGGCCGCTCCCCTGACGCCTGGCGGAGGCGGAGCGGAGGCGGGCGGGGAGGCGCCGCGGGAGGGCAGCGCTGGGCTGGGCTGGGCGGTCGGCGGGAAGTCGGGGCCAGGGGAACAGGTAGTTCCCCCAGATCTGGGGGAAAGTTCGGACAGAGGGGGCGGTCCTGGGGTTACAGCCGCGACCGGGGACCGCCCGCGAGGAGGAGGCTCCAGGGGTTGCGAGGGGAGGGTCCGGGGATGCAAACAGCGTGTAAACGCGCACCTTGAGATAGGATTGCGCGTGGCGGAACTGTTTGGTCATGAATGGACTGCCAAGGAAAAATGAGATTTGGAACCCCCAAGCCCCTCCTGTGAGCCCGAGGCAATGGCTCTCCTGTAGGTTCCTGGGCTCTGGCGAGGCTGAGGGTTAGGTCTTAGGGCAAGTGCAGGTGAGAATGTTAACAAGTTTCCAAGGGAAGGTGTGGGACACAATAGTTCTCTCTCTTGGTTCCTCGTGCTTGGGAGTCCTACCTGAAGATTGACCCTTTTGAACCAAGGCTCAGATTAGGATAGGGGAGTAGGTGAGATAGAAGAGCAGTTGCAAAACGGCAGGATTTGCAGTGCTGTTAAGGGACTGCCAGGAGAATTGTGAGTTACAAACAACTTTAGCTCTGATTTCTGCATGGGAAACATCACTTGAGGTTTTCTCCTTTGGCCCATGGCTATGCCTCCAGTTTGGCAGTAAAGTCCTTAGGAGGCCACACAAGAACAGAGGGCCAGTGTGGGTGGGATTGTGAATGGGAAAATGAAGGTGAGGGTCACCAAGAGCTCTCCCTCCTGAGCCCCGTGTGGGAACGCTCACTGAGAAGAACCATCCAGCCTACTCCATGCTAGCAAATTCTGGAATTTTAAGGAAATAAGTACAGTCAATAGTGCTCAGCAGAAATAACTACATTCATTAAGTAATGCAAAAGCATGAGAGCAATTCAAAGAAAAGCAAAGGTGTCAGCCTCAGGGCAGAATGACACCCAATTTGAAAATTATTCCTTTTCGAATTTGTTATGGACTAGTAGTCCCTTTCAAGAGCTCAGAGCAGAAATATCCAATGTTCTGTTTGATTTCAGCATTGTAACAGCTGGTAGACTGCTATGTCCCAAGAGAAGGTCATGGCCTGTCAGACTGTAGTGGTGTCAGTATGAAGTCTCTCCTTCAAACTTGTAAGAGCTAGGATTCCTACATTTTTCACTTGTATACAAACCCACTCAGCCATGCACTTCTGCCTGCTGCAATTTCCAGGATGTGGGTGAAAGCATCTAAACACACAAACATGACCGAATCCAGAAGCATAGACACTACTCACTGAATCTTTCCATTACCCTTAAGGTAATGCAGTGGCAATGAAAAGAAAAACCCACTTCTGGTCAGAATTTTGTAATGTTTTATTCTTTTAGAAGGAAACATAAAGCCTAAAAAAATCAAGTGGAGGAGGAGAAAAGGAAGAGGAATTTAGATCTATTAATATTAGCAGTGGGGAGAAAAAGCCCAAAGAATAAATAGCCTGCTTCACCTATCAGAACCATTCATATCTACATGTTTTTAGCTACTGCAGACAGGAATGTAATTTGGACAGTTACAAGAAGGTAGTTAGTTACTTAGGGAAAACCATCTGTATGTATGCCATTATGCACAAAGGCAACCTAAAATGTCGTTAGGCATCTACTTATTTATTTAATCACGCAGGTGCCTTTTACTATTGAAATACATATATAACAACAAGTCTGCTTTCACTCATTCTACCAGTGGTTTTGTACATATCTTAGTCCCCAGTCAATGTTTTCAACTACATATGAAATCAGGAGAGAATCAGTCAGCTGAGAACATATGTTGGTGTTGATTATTTTGTTCTCCATATACTTGTGTAAGCTGTCATGGATTCTGAATCATCAAGACAGAATGCTTGCTTTAACATGATTAAGTCCCTTGCAGATAAACTTAGTAAAGACATGAAAAGTTTTGCATTGCATAAGGCTCTGATGATTGCAACCTAGCTAAACCTGACTTGGCTCTGTTTAGCTGACAAGTGTATATCTCACAGATAATCTCATGAGTAGTTCCCAGTGATCCTGACACTGACATCTAGGTCAGGCTCTATTCACCCACTAACCCACAGAAAGCAAGTTTAGTACTTCTGTAAGAACAACCTAATCAGAACACTGTACACTTTTTATTGTGAGAGCATGCACTGCTGAAATGCTCTATCTCCTCTACTAACTATGTTTCTTCACCTAAGGCCATAAAGTGATTCTGCCTCTCATGGACTGGACTGCAGTCGTCTGTAGGGCTGCAGTGTGGCCTGTGCTTCTGTAGCAACCTTGCACTGCTCAACAAAGTTAGGCCAATTTTTCCTCTATAATTGACCTATTTTTAATTTTAAAAAAATGAGTATCGGCAGCGCAGGCTGTGTGTGTTTGGTGCTGAGACTTCTAGTAATTAACTCTGATGTTTGTAATCCAAAGAAATCAAAAGAATCAATGACAGGTCTCATTTATCTGTGTCTTGTCAGACTGAAATAATGTCAATTGACCACAATGGATATGTAGTTCTTACTGAGATCTTATCCCAGCTCTTCAGGACTTCCTGGTTTCAGTACATGCAGCATGGCTTCTTTGTAGCAGCTTTTCTTACTCAGGTGCACATCGTTCATTGTTTTTACTTTTGTCTATTTTTAAAGACATGGCAAAGTACTATATCCTAAACCTGGATCTGGTCTGGAAACCTGGTTATATCCAGTGCAATTTTGTGTTTCTCTGTTTTGATGTTTGGGGGTTTTTTTAAATTTTTTTTTAAATTGCTTGAGTTTCTCAAGTTGCTTATGTCAAGCAGTTTTAATATTGACAAGCAATTCGCTTCACTGTCCTGAAGCAGAATTATTCAGCTTATTGGAATTTAATTATTCAGGACCTTCAGAGCACAAATTTATTGGGTGCAGTCTTAGTTACTTGAGCAGATATTTTCCCAATTTGCTTGCTAGTGAAAACACCACAGCAATTTCATTTTATACAGGACCAAGACCACTTGTTTTGGGGTTTTTTTTTCCCCTTCATGTTATCTAAAAATGAAGGTTTCCATAGTTAGGATGTAAGCACAGGTAAGTCAAGGTCCCACAGCCACTGATAGCCTGAATGTCAAAACAAACTGGTAAAAAGTGCAATGAAGAACAGCTCAAAAGTGTAACTTTGTGTAGATAGATAAGTGTTTGTATGCCAGGGAGCCAAGGGGCAGGGCAAAGCAGACAAGTAGGACCCTCCCTGAGTAAGGGCACCTTCCCATGGCACCTGAGCAAGATGAGCAGGACAGGTCCTGTGTCAGCAAACAGGGTTGATCAGATCATTAGACAAGTCTTCTGCCATGAGGCAGGTCCAAATTTGTCAAGGTGGAAAACAGCTAGATGGAAGTCAGCTGCAGGAGTGCACTGGGAACGAGACCCTTTGCCTAAAAGCTACTCCCAAGCTAAGCAGGAAGTCCCACTATGACCTTGAAGAGCAGCTTCTCACAACAGCCCATTTCAAGACAAGACAGCTGCACCCTGTGTCTAAGGAGACCCAGAGACCTGGCAGCCAAAAGCCAGAAAGGGTGAAGAGGGAATATCCTCAGGGCCCTGACAGCGTGCACACTTATATTTGTGCATACTCACAAAATGGCCACATTTACCTTTCGGGATATGATGCAGGAAGAGTGTTAATTTATTTGTTCTCCAAATAATTGTGCAAACTGGGGGCAGCTGTCAATGCCTTCAGGGGCAGAGAGGCCCTGAAGAGAGCCCTCCACGACTCTGAGAGCTGGGGAATCACCAGCCATATGAAGTCTAACAAGGCCAAGTGCTGGATTCTGCACCTGTGATGGGGCAACCCTGGTTGTGTGTATAGACTAGGGAAAGTGAGCACTGCAGAAAGGCACCTGGAGATCCTGGTCAATGGCAAGCTGAATATGAGTCAGCAGTGTTGCAAAACTGTGTCATGCACAAAACTGACCAGTGAAAATCACTCAGTGATTTCATATACCACAAATACTGTCCATGCCTTGCCACATCCTCGTTTTCTCACATGTTCCAGACCACTCCTGTCTCCCAAGTCCTTATTAGTATGAGTCAATCATCTCAGCCACTGTTCTTATACTAACACCAAGCTCTGCCAGCATAGTAATATCTCATACTTTGAGCTGGCTTCATAGTTTTCCATTCTTAAATATTGTCTCATGAAGACACAGTAGCAAATCAACAGATATTTAAGCAGAACAGTGTCTTGCCGTGCCTTGCACTGCTTTTTTAACCAGATAAAATGTATACTACTAACCTCACTCGACTGAGTTGTCAACAGGGTGGCAGTCAGACCTAGCACAGAACATATGGTGTGTGTCTTTGATTGCAACAGCAGAAAGATGTTTTGGGACAATAAATATGGCCCTCTTCTCCTAAACAATATCCTTTTAAGAATACTTTTAGTTTATTCATTTTTCTTGAGTGAGACAAGCATTTTGTTTTTAAAGAATGGCAAAATGATCCCTCAGAAAATGTCACAAGTTTTGATTGGAGTTTATAAATCCAAATAAAATGAGTGTACCTTTCCTGTGCTCTGTCTGACTAACTTAGGCTTTTCAGTCTGCCTGGAAAGTGAACATTTGCAGGTGCCATTTAACCAATAAATAATACGTTATTGCTTTAGAAATTAAATCAGCTCCAGTAATTCTCCATGGCCACAGTTATGTTCCCAGTGTCTTCAGTTAGTATTTTGAACAACTGAGGTGGTCTTGTCTACTGAAACATTGCCTTCAAAGAGATGACTGGGGACCAAGTGAACACAAGCACTAATCAATGTCTTTTCAGACATGGATAACTATAGGTCTAATATACTACAGACAAAAGTATCCATAAACTTAGCAGGTACATAAGTATTTTAGGAAAGTTTGAATTTTTAATTAAGTGGCCCTGGGTACACCCCATTGAGATTTCCTAAAATGCTTGAGCATCTTCAGCAGAAGAGTCCAAAAGAAGTTGTGACATCTGCATACTCTGTGTTTTCAGCCAATTCACTCTCTCCAAGTTATTTTTAATAAATATTGACCAGCAAAACCCAAAAGGTTTCTGTGGCATACAGAAAAAAAAGCCCTTCTGGGCAAGTTTGTAGGGGATCCTTCACCCAGAAACATGGGTCAAGAGCCTGTATGGTAGAAACATCCACAGCAAGTTATGGATCTGCACCACATGCAGATTTTTAGATCTCATGGTTTTCATTTCTCTCCTTCTGATATTTCACTTCTTATCTGTTACTTTGCATATTTGTGACTCCTCACTTTGTCCTTCACAGTCACATTGAGTGAGGAATATGGATCTCCTGAAACCATCCTGGATGTGAGAGGGTGGGTCACACCCCAGGTATAAAGGACATTATGTACAAGCCTCACAACATGTGCCGAAGGTTATGCTAACAGTAGCAAAAATGGAGCCTGGCCAAGTTTTGAAAGAAAAGCATGTAGTTGGAGGTTTTCTAAGGTAAGGGAATGGGTAAAAAATGCAATACTAAAGGTCACTGTATATCGGAAAAAGCCACAGTGAATGTTGCAAGCTAATAGTGGTTGTGTTTATGACACTCCCTAAACTCTACAAAACTTTGAGAAAGAAAGCACTCTGGCCTGAAAATATGCACCATCACTTCTAGCAAAGACTAGAGGTCTATTTAAAGGTTATTTGGGAAGTTATATAGATGTTTGTTTGCTCAGATAGGAAGATCTGGCAGATACTTTTGGAAAGACACTGTTATATCCACTTAAAAATATTTAAAATAATCCACTGTCAATAGAAAATCTGTTACTCAGAATAACAGTTACTCTGAAACTGATAGCATAGTTTTCCTTAACAGTTTCAAATGCCATCCATAACTGAAGGGGCTTGTACTGCAGAATTTTTTTGCTTATTGGGCCACATACTTAAAGTGTCTGTACTATTTTCTACTGCAAACTACTGGGTGAAAGCAGAACTGCTTGCTACCCACCTAAGTCTGCCAGGACTATGGTATTAAGTATTTGTGACTGTTTTTTTGATTTCTGTTATACCAGTTATGTGCCTTACAGTAATTCTCATACTGGTTCCAGATACTGAAGGAAATTGAACTGATCTTTAGAGACTGTGTCTAAAATGAAGGAAGTGAGCTCAATTTCTTGCTACTCTGATTTACAGTCAAAGTATATCAGCTGAATTCCTCATTGGTATTCGTACTTCAAGATACGCAGAGCACATGGGAATGCCATGTAAAACTTGATCTGTGCAGGTGAGGAGTAAGGAGGTAAAATGTGCTTTTGTTTCATCTGATTTCGCCATTTTAGACAGAATGAAGAATGCACAGGATAAGACTACATGCTTCCAGCTGAATGGATTAAAAGATTTGAAGAGGATTAAAAGATCCTTTCACTTCCTTCATAGTTTTTGAACAAATAAAATAGACCTTCAAAGCCTTGTGACACTCACTGGGACTGCTGTCAGTTACATGACATTGTTGTGTCAGTGTAGCCTTTTTCCTTCAAACGTCAGCAGTTCATCCCTAGATGACTAAAGCACGTCCACACATCATTATGGCATTTTCCTTACTAATTGTCATGCATACTCAGATATGTCATTTTTAATGTGAAGTACAGCTGTGTGAGGACACATTCTTCCATTCTGTCTAGTGTTTTGTGATATTTTTGCTATACATTTCAGAATACCTCTTAGAAAATAAAGAAATTTGGATCAGATCAACTCTGCCCCCATCAAGCTTCTCTTGGTATCTAATACCTGTGCCAGAGCTATAAAGTAAACAAAGTTCGCAGCGGAGAAAGGACTTCACAACATCTATGAGATTTAAAGTGAAGCCATTTTATTAGACATAGCACACAGTTTATATAGGGTTAGGACTACAGTTTATTGGCTGAAAGAGTTAACACACCACCACGCTAGAAACTTCAGTTGGTCAGAACCTATCTCTCACAAGTCCCATGTTTATATTATTTCATCCTGGCTATTTTTGTGCACCTGCAGAGAACTGTGTATTCCTACTATGTGAATTCTTGGGGAGTAACCTCCTCCCTATCAGCCAGCAGCGGCTGAGCTCTTTGCCACTTCTGGCTGATAGCTGAGTCTCACGGTGCTTTCTATAGATCTGAATTGCTCACTTTTGATTTTACTGTAACAACAGAGCTATATCCAAACTAAGCCAGATAAAGTAGCCATTATTGAACACCATAGTCACAGCAATCAAACGAAGATCCACAGTGCTACTCTTTATAAAGACTGTTCCCCAAACACTGTTTCAGGAAAGATAAAGATATTCTAACTTTTTGAAGTCCTGAAAGAGTGCTCATTTTCATTATAATGTTTATCCTAAAATACAAACACTCTGTGCTGTAATTTCTCTCAAATCACACGAGTAGATTTCCATAAACAGGCTGCAATATGAGCTCAATTTCTTAGACTTTGTTTCAGATGTATAATGCATAACCAGCATATTTCAAGGCTCTGTAGATTTGCAGCATATGCAAGTCTCATCTTCAGTCAAAGCTGAGTGTACACATACGATTAAAATCTACCTTTGTACCTTTTCTATTGCATTTCTTAATCTTTTTATATTTGCAGCCACAATAAAGCATAATTTCTTTGCAATGTTTTTCCTTTAACTTCTATACTACCACCTACTCAAGCAAATCAGAGTGCTTAGAGGGTAGGAAGGGGGAAAAGCTCTTCAGAAATTCAAACAGGACATGAGAAAGCAAGTGTGGGGCAGTTTGGGCATGGACTGTGCTTGCAGTTGAAGAAAAGCAGTTTAAAATTGCCCTACTTCACATCCAGTTCACTGATGCAACCCCTCACCTTCAACAATAGGTTGTAGGCTGCTGCTGGGGGCAGGTCCTGCATGGCGTGTTGCTCTATGTGTTGTTCTTGCCATGACTGTTGGGCATCTCTACACCCTCAGTACCTGATCGTGTTTCTCATCAGATACTCTGGTGTGTTTGTGTGCTTGTTGTGGCAGCAAATATCACGGCTCTTTGTGGATTCATTGTGCTAATGCATGAAGATATTTTAGTTACTTGCTCTGCCTATATGAATTCTGTTGCAGGATTCTGGCATTCACTTTCCTCCCGTGCAGCTTCTTTCATGCCCTCATGCCTTTGATGTCCCTTTGAATCTTCTTGCATGCTTCCTGGGAAGAGAGGAAACATAGGTTGCTGCTGAAACAGGTTTTTAGTTAATGCCTGTAAATATTTAAATTAGAACTCTAAATCTTCCATACATCTGCCATGGAATCTCTAGCATCAAGCAAGGTAGGGATTTTAGCCTTTTTTTCCTCTCCATAGAAACTGACACCAACACCAATAAAATCAATGGCTAGTTTTATCACTAAGGCCTTATTAGAGAAGAAAATTGTTTAAAGGCTGGAGAATTGCCAGGTTCAAAGGTGACTTTGGGGGTTGTTTTGTTCTACAGCCTTCTGTTCTGTTGTTTATATTTATTCTTCCTGCACGAGCAAGCCCCTTCCAGAGCAAAGAATTTGTCATGTTTGTCTTTCTTCCTCACTTAAATGGCAAAATGTATTGTCTTTATATAATTTAATATTTCCTTATCACATTGATATATCTACATATATAAAAACAAATCAAGTCTGGAAAAAAGTGCTTTATGCTTGGTGCAGAATGCAGTGAATTTCGTGGTACTCAAATATAAGCAGATGAAAGATTGGCTCTGTGGGTAAACACCTAAGGAAAGCAGCATAATATTTTTCAGTTTCTGGAGAAATTGAAGAGTCTGGTCCTGTTTAATGACCTTGTGTTTATCAAACCATTCTAATGAGTAATAAAAATTGTTACAGAAAGCAAAATGTTTGACTAACCCATTTACCGACATTAAGTTCAGCTCATATCAAGATGGACAGCTGAAAGTAAACCAAGTGCACAAGTCCTTTACTCGTGTTTGGCCTGTGTCTGGAGTGACGTGAGCATACAGTGGACTTTGTTCATACTTGTGACTGAGTGGTTCGAGTCAGTTTTATTCTGCTCAGTTTTGTGGTCATACACAAAGCACAAATGCTTCCCATATGTATCTAAAACACATATTATAATCACATAAAGAGCTGAGAACAGTTAAGAAAAAGTGACTGGAAGCATAGATCATCAGTGTGTTTCACAAAGAAGTTTTCTGAGACTTAAAGAATTATAATATACATGACTCTATGGGCTATTTACTGACCTGCAGGCAGGACAGCTTCCTAGGTAAGCCGTGTCTGCCAGGCTACTGGTTAAAATACTGTCAGCCAGGGAATGACTACTGCAGAGCCCCGTGTTCTCCCTGCTGGAGCTTCCCACTCTCATTATCTGTGAGACTAAGTCTAGTTTGTGCCTGGGAAACTAATGAGTTTAAGAGTCACACAGATGGCCTGTTGGATGACTAGGATATCACCTGCAGTTTAGGATCAAGGGAGAAATGGCTGAGATAAGAAAACCATGAGTACGTGGAATTACTATAAGCATACAGGGTGGAGTAGTTTGTCATCTTCTATATGACAATATGGAAGTTAAATTGGCCAGAGAAGGGACTGCAGTTGTACCTTTCTTTCAAAGACTATACTTTTCTGAGTGATTTAAAATGAAGAATAGCGGAGAAAACCAATTACAGAATACAAGGAAAGTGCTTTCTACCAAAGTTCATGAAAATAGTAGTGTGACACTTCTCAACATATCTTATGCAGGCCTAATATTTGTAGCAAAATGAGAAGGACTGCCAGTGACTGAAGTTACGTGGCTTCTAGGAAGCTAATATGATTTGAATCATGAATTTTGTATGGTAAATTTTGGTTTTAGAAACAATTACATGAAAATGACTCCATAGAAACAATGCATGGAGAAAAATTACATACTCTCAAATGAAACCATTTAAAAAAGGCCTTGGAAAATGTACACTTCAGGGTTTAATTGAATGTAACTACCCAGAACACACACTCCCAAAACATAAATTGCACATTTTTCTCATTGTGAACCTTTTTAATCTCATCTTTGAAGCAGTTGCTTTCAAGCAGGACTTAACTAGACGACCAATAGATCTTATGTTGTCTGACCTTTTCCTTTCTCTGGTCTCTTCTAAGTTTAAGGAGGTATTTTAGCTCATCTGTTTGGAGATAGGAAGGAAATTACAGATGCATTTTTTTCATCCTCTATTTTTGTGACTGATCTTTTGTTATTTTATAATTTTCTGAGATGTGTAGGATTACCTGCATGAAGGTCAATACTTTTCTTAAAAACCCAGCATGAGATGTGTTTAGAAAATTTTCAGTTTCTGCATTTGAAAAATTAGCTAAATGCAGTTACTCTGCTCATACTTTTTCAGAATGTACTTCTATAAAACCCCTTTGACAGCTGAAGGGGTTTGCTTGTTTGTTCATTTTTATCTTTGTAAAAAATCCCACACAATGCAGGCTTCTCAAACATATCTGCAGCTCTCAGTGCTCTCATGGGATTTGAGCTGGACATGACTTCCAGAGATAAAAGTGTGCAGTTTTGCTGGACTTCTTGTGATAGTATGCCAACAGCATGAATATTGATGCAAATATGATTGGACCGTTTGGAGTTTAGCTAACATTCCTCCCGCACTTTCATCACTAGCTTTCTGTAGAGGGACTTCTGACTGTATCCATCACTACTTTTCAGAAGCTATAATAAAAATAATAATAATGCAACAGAGATAAGCTTGAAGAGTCTCTCTTTTTTCCACAGGATGCATGCCTTCATAATGCTACTCTAATACCTGGCAATTATGTTGATAATGTTAGTAGCCCTGTGAGCTCATGATTGACCTTCCACATTGTACCTGTAGCCTTGTAGTGAAAATGTCACCCTCTAATGTAATGGGATTCCAGCATTGCATGAAAGGCCATTACCCACCAAAGATGTCCTTGCGTGGAGTTTCATGTGAGGGGTGCTGTCAGCTGGCCACACTCCTTACCTGCACCAGGTATGGATATTATGGCATGTGCTGTTCATATGGCAGTATATCTGTACGGTTATTATCAGACACAAGACCTGACTTTACTGGGAAAATTTAGGCATGTTATCCACTCCTGACCCTCCTCACATACATTCTTGCAACAGTCAAGAGACAGTGGAGACCTTTGAGTCAGCCTTTAAAAACAAATGGCAAGGACAAATAGAGGGAGTCTTTCTCAAACAGACTGTCATTTCAAAAGAAGGCCACAGGCACAAAAACACTTGGCATCCTTGCCCAAAATGGACTCTTGAACTGGACTAGATACATGTATTGAGGTTTAGCAACTTATTTATTTCTCTCTCTGTAAATACTGGTGCTAGGACACTATCACCTACACTGGTGTTTACATTTCAGCCTGCTGACAGATGAAGTGGACAAGTGTGGCTCAATCACATCTTGTTTAGCGAAATCCCACCAGATACCAACCAGTCACGGTGGAAATGGTTTAAAAACTGCTGAAGTTGTTCACACAAGTTAAAGGAAATCAAGCAACATGTTTGGTTGGTAAAATTACTAGAGAAGCCAACACTGCTGGTGCCACAGCTCTTGGGGGCTGTCCAGGGTGGCAGGGGATTTTCTCATGGCCCCATACCCTATCCTGCACTGGTTAAGCAGTGTTCTGATGCTTTCATGTACATGGGGAGTTTATGATTTCTGCCACAGAAGGAGAAAGCACTTTATTCAGAAGGCTAAAGTGGGAAATGTCCTACTTTGGAAGGGGAGGGTATGTAAAGCCAAGATGTTTTTTAGGCCAAGCAGCCCAGTTCAATGAATATCTTCCATCATCCAGGCCGTTGCCCCAGTCTGCTGTCATGATAGAGCTTGTCTTACCTCATAGTGGCTCTCTGATACTTAATTCACTAAATCTGATCCCAGGTGCCTCTGTGAGTAGTGGCAACATATCCTCTTCAAGGCAGCTGGAACATGGCCCACAGGCATTGCAATGACTCTGCAGATCTAAGAAAGGAGCCAACAACACCTATGTAACACTTTTGTCAGTAATTCTTAGACACCTAAAATTAAATGAGATGGATCAATAAGGAAGTTGATCCATTAATGTTTAATTACAGCCAAATACTGCCTTCCTGCTCCCACTGATGACTGCAGTACAGTTCCATTTCTTGCAATGTGAGTGAAGTGTTAGGCTGTGGGAGTTAGTGCTGGTCTTCTGACTATAATCTACATTACATCTACATAACAAATGAAAAAATGAAGCATTCCATTAGGAAAGGAGATGATACAAAACTTTATAGCAAAACATTTCATGCTAATGGAGCAAGAAATGTGCATTTATCCTCATTAAAATGGCAGGGTATCCCAAGAAATACCTGTGATTTGATGGAGTCTCCTTTGAAATCCAACTCAGTTCACTTATTTCTCTTAGCTACAGCCACAGTGTGGCAAGGCCTGGAAGTCCAAGGTGAACTTTTCACATGTTACTCTGTGCAATGTGTTGCTTTGCTGGGTGAAGAAGCTATACAAAGATTTACACCCTCACTGCAAGACTGCTAATTTAGCCTGCTGAGATCTTGGCTCTGACAGCTGGTTGCTCTGACTATGCCAAGTAGCACATTTAAGCCCATCCATGCTCTTCCAGGCTACAGCACATAGTGCACCACAGCCTAAAGAATCCACGGCATTTCAGTAAAATCATTAGCTGTATTTGCTGCACATGTATCCTGGTTACATTTAAATAAGCATAATTCTGTATGACTTTTGGGACAGGCCCTTACTGTTTTTAATGATAAGTTCTTATCATGGACAGAACCAAAATCAGTTGCAGATCCTCCATCTTCCCAAGAGAAGTCCATATTCCCAAGAGAAGTCCATATTGTGAGATATTGAGTCCCTGGCTCTAATCCAACAAAGCATTCAAACAATTTACATGTGCATTCCATGATATTGTTCATGTGATTAAAGATGAGTCTCCATCTTGATGGCTACTGCAGAGGAGACCAAGGCCTGAACATCCTGTGTGATGTGTGAAAAAACAGAGCAGCATTCATACAAAACAGTATTCAGCATTCTCACTTTCGTGATTTTCAAGCCTTCCATCTAAATGACATCTATGTTTAAACAACTACTTTCAGCAATGATTTTTGTATCAAAGCCTGCTTTTAGGTTTTTTTTTTCCCCTAGATTGCTCCATAACCATAGAGAGTGCTACCTGCTTCAACAAGATCACCAACCCCACTAACAGGAGTGACAAGACAAAAAAACAAGGAATGTGTTTTTTGGTGCATATCTGGTGTTTCAAATACTCTTCTCTGCTGAATGCTACTATCACTTAGTTTTCAGAAGTAATTTTCTCCAGCATATATATGCATATAAATTACAGGGGTAGGAAGCAAAACAGTGTGAGGTGCAGAAAGAGTTGCTGTGAGACATGCAGACTCAGCAACAAAGGTAAAATAATTGCGCAAGAATTTCCTCTAACTGATGACTTATTAAACTAAGGTGTGTTTATGGACTACAGGAACTGGTTAGTTATCTGCTTCCTGGAAGTACTTAAGTGTTCGCAGGAACATTTGATTCACTTTAACTGGACAAAGTTGAGTATAGCACAGAAAAGTACCACAGATTAAAGACAAAACCTATCAAGCTGTCAAGCTTTAAAGACAGGAAGAGCAAGACTGGCACATGCTGTGAACTGCAAGAGCCAGCTCTTGTGGCAGTCCCAGGCCGTTGTAATTTATTTGCTGCATTCCTAGACAAGCATTCCTATCTCTTGGTCCTTTCTGTTCAACATGTCCTAGGAACTGCTGAGTGAGGGTCCTGGACCACACGGAAAGGCACTCAGAGCCCCTGGGATGCACAGAAAATCACTTGGGGCCTGCTAGAAAGCAATGATTTGCACTGGGAATTGCAAAGAAGGTCTCACTGAGATATGCACAGTGACCCCTGGAGTATGTGGAAAGGCCAGGGCGGCTCACAGATCTATCTAACAGCTTTTGGAGGCCCTGGGGCCACAAAGAAAAGTCCTTGGAAGCCTCAGAGATGTGCTAAAACCTATTCAAAGGTCCCTAGGCTACACAGAAAAGCATACATGGCCTCTGGACAGCAGGAGGTCCCTAGGACTGCAGAGAAGCTGTCACTGAGGAGCAGAGGTGGCCACAAAAGCTCTTGAAGGATCCCAGACCTCAAAGAAAGCTCTGGAGGCCCCAGATACACAGAAAGGCATTTGAAGACCCTTGGAGCACACAGAATAACACACCATGGCCACTATGGAGCAAGGAAAGGCACACAAAAGCACTTGGTTCATGCTGAAAGGCACCTAGAGAGCCCAGGACCACAAAAAAAGTCAACCTGGTGGCCAGCAGGCTGGATGGAAAGGTACTTGGAGGCACCTGGGCTGCAGGCTGTGTCACCTTGGACACAGAGAAAGGCACTCAGAGATCCCTGGCATGAACAAAAAGGGTCTTGGAGGCTCCAGGGTTGCACAGAAGGAACTCAAATGCTCCAGGTCAACACATAAAGGCAATGTAGGAAACTCCAAGTGCATTTTGTTGGATCCAAGGAGCTTCAGAATGCCTTTCTCTTTAGCCCATGTGCTTCTGTGTGCATTTCTGTGCAGCCTAGGGGCCTCCAAGTACCTTTCTGTGCAGATCCTTGGCTCTCATCGCTTACATGAGTAGACCTTTTCAGTCTTTTTTCACAGTCTCTGGATGCCCTTCTTACTCTACTGAGTGACTTTGTGTGTATGGAATAGGTGCCTCTGAGAGCTTTTTTGGATGGAATGTCTTGCTGTGCACCCCAGGCACTTCTAAGTGTGTTTCTGGGTGCAACATGGCCAACTGAATATCTTTCTGTTCTACCTGTGGACTCCCAGGATTTATGTACTTATGCATCCCGGGGCCCCTACTGCCTTACTGTATAATACATGGGCTTCCAGTAGGAAGTGCACCTTTACTTGGCAAGGCAAGAGCAAAACCCCAGTGTTGATGATGCTGTTGGTGGTGCCAAGGAAAGATGTGGGCCAGCCAAAGCTCTGTACTGGCAGCTTTTGCATGGGAGCAGTTGTTAGGCCTTTTCAGTTTTGGAGATGGACTCCTTTTAAAGCTCGAGAGTGTAATGGTATCTTTAGTTGTCAAGGCAAGCACATAAACCCAGCACTGGTGGTACTGTTGAAAGCAGGTGGTGAAGTCCAGCAACAACTTTCTGTCCTGGCACTTTTTGTGTAGGACCAGTTGCTGCATGTATTCAATTCTGCAGCTGTACTCTGGCCAGAGTGACAGAAAGTGATAGTATATGTACTTGGGAAGGAGAGTGCAGAGCCCAAATGTCGGTGAGGATGTTGAAAGGCTACAAGGGAAGGTGAAGGCCAGCAACAGTTTGCTGTCCTGTCACTTTCCAGAGCAGTTACAGGACGTTTTCAGTTTTTGGATCTGGGCAAGAGTGAGAGAGTTTGATGGAACCTTGCAAATTCAAACATGTAGCTGCACTTTTGGAGGTTCTGTTGAAAGGCTGCCAGGGAAAGGTAACATATCTGGCACCATTTGTGTGGGAGAAGGTCTGTATGTTTTTGATTTTGGAGTTGGGCTCAAGTTAGATTGAAAGAAAGTGATTGTACCTTTAGCTTGCCAAGGAAAGTACATGGCGCAGTATTGGAGGTGCTGTTGACAGGTGGCCGGTGGAAGGTGAAAGTCAGCAACAGCTTTCTGTCCTAGTACCTGTTGTGTGAGAGCAGTGACTGAACATTTTTGAATTTGAAATTCGGGTGCTGGCAAGAGTAAAAAAGTGTGATTGTACATTTAGATTGGGAAGAAAGCACATAGAACCAGTGCTGAGGTGCAATACATAGGCTGCACAGGGAAAGAGAAGGTCAGCAGCAGCTTGCTGTCCTGGCAGTATTTCTGTGGGAGCTGTAGCAGCATGCTTTCAATTTTTGAACTGTAATCTGCCAAGTGTAAACAAATGCTATGATTATGTCTTGTACTGTGTACTCAAAGCTTAAAATCCGAAATATCCAGCACTGCTCTCACAAGAAAGGTACTAGGACAGAAAGATGTTGCCTTGTCACCTTCCTCTTGCATCCTATAAACTGCACCATCAACGATGGGGCTATGCAATTTCATTCCACTTAAAAAATCGTGATATTCTTTTACAGTCAGAGGAACCCAGCTAAAAAGTGCAAACATCCAAGGATTGATCCCATAGGAAAAGTGTCAGGACAGAAAGCTGCTGCTGACTTCTACCTTGCCCCTGTTGCCCATCCACAAATCCAGTAGATGGGGATAAGCAACTGCCTAACAAAAATTGTACCCTGGCACTATCTAACCTACCACAATTGAGCTCCAAAATTGAAAACACCTGGTGACTGTTCGCACACAAAACATACCTGGAAACAAAGCAGTTGCAGGCTTTCAATTTTGCATTGCAGCCTATAAACTACACATCCAGCACTATGCACTTTCTTTTCCACCTCCATGTACCATGACATTATTTACTTTTGACAGATTCCAGCACAAAAACTGAAAACATCCAGGAAAAAAAAAAGAAGAAAAAGTGCCAGGACAAAAAACTGGTTCTTGCCTTTTGTTTCTCTGTATTGTGTACTATACTCTGCACTTCGAACACTGGGCCTATGTGCTTTCCATCCCTTGTACAGCTGTCTGTGATGTCCTAGCTTATATATTAGCTGCTTGGATATGAATGGAAATCCTGGGCTTGGAAGGTGTTTGCAGTGTCACTGGTGTCTCTGTTGTGATTATGTAGGAGCAGGAAGAGGGGTCTGCAGCTTTTGATGATGTCATTGGTGGCTGACTAGATGACAGGGGAGGAGTAAGCAAGGGACTATTGCAGTGAGGATGAGCCAGAAGACATCCAAATGTTAGTTCCCTCCTTTCCACACTGTAAAACATTGGGACAGGGATAAATAAAGAGGATACAGACCAAAATAAAGAGCATATAGGAAGTGACAGGATTTTAGTCTTCTTGTGGTCTGGATTCAGAGACATACTTGGCCAATTTAAGACAAACAATGGGGGCAGAAGGTCTCCCAGTTTTTGTACATGTCCCTATTCTGTGAATTAGAGAAGATTGAAATGTTGGTACATGTATTACCTATTGCTTTAGTGAGAATCCAACTTACCCCACATGTTAGAGGGAATAAACCCCTTTGAAATGGTCTATGACAGACCGTGTTGAATTAAAACTGTCGTGACTAAAGGTGATCAAATACATGTGAAAGGTGATGATATGTTGACAAATTACCTGTTGCCTCTATCACAGGGTTTGTCCTCTTTGCATAGTTATCTTAACCAGCAGACCTTCCCTTCCTCTGAATGTGGCTGTCCACAGCTTTCAACCAGGAGACACTATTTAGAGCCAGACCTGGAAGGACGAGCTGCCAGAGAAGAGTGGAAAGGACCATATACAGTTATATTGACTACATGTACTGCTGTGTAAAATAGACATGGATTCCTAGATTCACTACATCAGAGTGAGGAAAGATGTACCTGCAGAGTGCAGCTCTCATCTGAATATCATACTACATTTCTGTGGGGAAGAAAGCATTTAGCTCCAGTGTTGGTGATGCAATTTATAGGCTGCAGTGGAAAAGTGAAGGTCAGCAGGATCTTTCTGTCCTGGCTCCTTTCGTGGGGGAACATTCGCACAAGTGTTTCAATTTCGGAGCTGCACTACTGCTCAGTGAGCAAGCATCAAGGCACATTGGTATTGTCAGGTAGATACATACCACCATCTAGTGGTTTCATTGAATGGCATCGGGGGAAGGTAAAAGCCAGTTCTTGCTGATCTGCATTTTCTCATTGTATCCTCCAAAATGCACCACCAGCTCTAGTCCTGTGCACTTTTTTTCCCCAAAATATGTACTGTCACATTCTTCAGGCAAGCCCCATGACAAAACTGAAACAGTGCAGCGACTACTCCCTAACAAAAGATGCCAGGACGGAAGGCTGATGATCTCCTCTTTCCCTGTGCAGCCTACAAGCTGGGGATATGTGCTTTCATTCCTACCTAAATATACCATCAAATTATCTACTACGGGCAGATTGCAGCTCAAAACCCGAAAACACCAGTGACGGATCCCACACAAATGTTGCCAGGACAGAAAGCTGTTGCCAGCGTTCACTTTCTCCTTGCAGGCTATGAGCTGTACCACCAGCACTGGGGAATGTGCACTTTACTTGCAAACAAAAACATCACTCTGGGAGGAGACCATCTCCAAAACAGAGAACATCCAGTGACTGCTCCCATATAAAAGGCTCCAGGACAGAAAGTTGATGACTTCACTCTCCCCTGCAGCCTATAAACTGCACCACACTGTGGTTATGTGATTTTCTTCCCACCTAAATGTACTGTTAAGGAAACTTTCCTGTCTAACCATCCAGGAGACACTCTGGCAGTCACACTCCCACCTCTAGAGATGTTAACTGCTGGGATCAAAACCCCTTCACAGAGGGCAGCTCCAATGACCCGGTGGGTTCCCCACTTGACTCTCTGCACAGCTCACACTCTCCCAATCAGACGAGGTTTCCTTACTGGCTCGACCCTTGGTTTCTCGGAGCAGTCTCAGATCTCTGAATCCTTTAAAGTGTTTAATCGTGGTGCAGCAACAGAATAACTGCTTGAGCTAGTGCTTTGGGGAGGAACTCCAACAAAGGAATCCTGGGGATTTTGTACTCTTACAGTCTGTGTGTGAAATAGTTTGGGGTCTTCCTGCTGTGTCATCAGCTCCTGCTGTTTATTGCCTTGTCACCTGGCAAGTGCCACAGATCCCCATGTCCTTTGTCGTGCAAAGGGTTGGCACTAGGTCACAGCTCCCAGCCTGGGTCTCTCACTATTTCCCCCCACCCAGGACACAACCTGCAGCTCACACCCCACTGCACAGCCAGTCACTTGCTCTGAATCGTGTACCTGTATTTCAGGTGGGGTGGGCTGATACCACTGAGCACACTTTCTCCACTCTCCAAACCCTTTCTGCATGTATATGACATACTGGGTCAAGTGTTCATCTGTCAGTGGATGGGGGCACACAGACCATGGCTGGATGTGGCAGAGGAGGGCTGTTGGGGGCAGTATTAGTGAAAGCAGAAGGCCAGCAACAGCTTTCTGGCCTGTCCTCTTTAGTATGTGAGCAGCCAAGGATCATTTTCCATTTTAGAGCTGGGCTCTGTCCAGATGGAGAGTATGTGATGGTAACTTCAGGGTGGGAAGGAAAGCATATAGTCCCGATGTTGTTGGGATGCTTTATTTAGAAAACAATTCTGGAAATAATGTGCTTACCTAAGCAACTAAATACAACACCACTTTCTAAATCACCACAAGCATAGCTCTGAAATTGAAAACTTCCACTGATTGCTCCTACACAGAAGTTGCCTGGACAGAAAGCTGTTTCTGGCCTTACCTTCCCCTTGAAGCCTATAAACTGCATGATGAACACTGGGCTTTCCTTCCCACTAGATGCACCATCACATTATTTACTCTCGGCAGAGCTCATCTCCAATATTAGTAATGTCCAGGCACTGTTCCCACACAAAATTTACCAGGACAGACAGCTCTTGCTGACCTTTCCACTGTCCCTGTTTCACAGCACCACTAGATGGGGCGATGCACTTGCCTATCAAACTAAATGTACTCTGGCACTACATCAAACCAAACAATCCTTCACAATGGAAAACATCCAGCAACTACTCCCACAAAAGAAGGTTCCAGGATAGAAAGCTGTTTCTGGCACTCACCCTCCCCTTGCATCCTTCCAACAGCACCGCCAACACTGGGGCTCTGCACCTGCCTTCACAACTAAAGGTATAGTCTGCTCTCTCACTCTAGACAGAACCCACCTCCCAAACTGAAAATGTCCAGTGACTGATCCCACACAAAAGCCTGGGGACACAAAGCTATTGCTGGCCCTCACCTTCCCCTGACAGCCTTTTCACAGCAGTAACGAACCATAGGATCATATAGTTCTCTCTAGGCTGTGGCAATGCTGGTGCTCAGGTGTTAGAGCAGTGACAGAGCCCTGATTTTGGTCGGGCTGTGAAATGGCCTGCCAAGGGAGGGTGAGGAACCACAACAGCTTTCAGTCCTGACAGCTTCTGTATAGAAGCCTTATCTGGATGTTTCTGTGGTTTTTGTAAGTTCTGGATAAAGGGTGCAAGTAGATGACAGAAAGAAATCATCAAGTCTATGACGGGGCTTTCAGAAGAAGGGGAAGTCCAGGAGGTGCTGGAAGCCTTCACTTAGGGTTTTTATCTTTTGGATCTGGGCTCTGGCTAGACTGAAGGAGGAGAAGGAAATCCAGGTGTCAGAACAAGCAGAGAGTTCTGCTGTAGGTGGAGCTGTGAATAAGCACCAAAGGGCAGCAACAGCTCTTAGTCCTGGCCCCTTCTTTGTGGGAGCCCTAAACTGAAGGTTTTGCTTGTTGGACCAAGTCTCTAGTTATAGTGAGACAGCGGTTTAGGAAAATTGTTAGGAAGAGGCACAAGGGCAGAAGCTTGGTGTTGGTGGGCCCAGGAGCCAAGGCCACACAATAAAGCACATGGATGGTGGCATGCATAGAAAGGCCCAAGAAAGCCTGTCAGTCTCACCAAGAGGCACTCTGAAGATCTGGTCCTGCAAAGAAAGTAATACTGTGGGTTGAAGCATGAACAAAATTGTACATGGAGGTCCCTGGGCTGTGAAGACTGGCAATCAGAGGACCCTGGGGTACACAGGATGCCACTTGATGCCCAAAGCCACACAGAAAGGGAAGCAGAAAGAGATGAACACATGTGGTAGTGTCATCCCTCTTGCTTCTCCATTCCCCCTACATCTCTCCCACCACATCCCCCCATACTTCTCTCTTAAGCCATAACCACAAGTGGCGTTGTGATGGCTACATCCAGTTTACTCTGGCCTTTGGGGAGGATGGCAGTGTGGTAGCAAAGGGTTATCTGTAACGGTGATGCAGATGTCTGAGGGGTATAGAACTATGAGTATAATCTTACTTTACACATAGTGGGACGGCCCAGGGCCCGTTGAGCTCTCCTGCACATCAGCAGGTTGTACACCAAGATCTCCCCATGAGTAGGGGCACCTCTCAAAGTTGCTCCTTGAGGCTGGGAGTTTCCTTGCCACAACCACCTCTGGGTAAGTGATTGATAGCATACTAAACTTTGAAATCATAGCTAAGTTATATAAAGGATTTATTGTGCACATTTATAATCTGATAGATAAGAACTATTGGTGAAGTCTAGGACTAGGATTGGATCCAGATGCACCTAGACTTCTCTCAGAGAAGGAGTTTGGAAAGCCTTTCTGAATTCGTGATTCAATGAGAGGATCTCCCTGACTATTTTGTCTGACCCAGCCCCTCATGTAGTAAATAATCATAGAATCATATGGTTTTGATTAGGAGCAACCTTAAAGATCATCTAGTTCCAAACCCCCTGCCATGGGCAGGTACACATTCCACAAGCAGGTACATTTTTCACTAGACCAGGTCTGCAGTACTTAGCATAAGAAAGACATGGACCTGTTAGAGCAAAAATATGTACATTATACCCTATTGATATCTTAAAGAGATTTATCTTTCAGGAAGAACATGTGTAGCTGTTAGGCAGATAAAAAGTAATAAATGGCTGAAAACCAAGCATAAGATGAATATATTCAGAGATGCGTAATTTTTGGAACAAACCTCAGTGATAATCATCCCTAATATGGATTTTGCAACATTTTGTGGGTAGAAGTTGTACAGTAAGAGCCATTGCCCACTAACTTGAGGTGCCAACCTAAAATGTTATTACAGCAGCACTTATTTGATAATTCCAGTTCTTAAACCAAATGTTTTTCTGTAAAACACAAGTGATATTGCAGGCATGGCCATAGTTTTCTGATTTTCAAGAACACGACTTTTTTGGCTAAAGGACAAAGGAACTCAACAAGAAACTGAGGTTATGTGGAATAGCCAGCTGCAAAGACATCCTTTGGAAAATAAGACCAGAGCACCATCAACACTCCCCGAAAGCCACTTCGTGGTTAGCCTAAAATTGTTGATGGATTTACAGCTGTTGCTTAAATTTCTAGTGTGTAAAAACCAATGTCCATAAAAGCTATCAAAGAGCTATGATGCTTTCAAAGAACACAATTGAATTTTCACATATCATTCTTCATTCTAACCAATATACTTATTTTGAAGTTAAGGTAGGCAGCAGCTGAGGGCACTTACTGTACATTAATTTTTATTGGTATATGTAAAACTGTATGTCATAAGCTGCTTTGAAGAATTAAACCTATGGTTGTATAGATGTGGGTAAAAGTTCTATAAAAACCTTGCCACAAACATTCATTTGCATTTCAAAATTAGTCTGCTTCAGCAAATGCTCTTTCCAGAGCTGCTTCTTCCAAATGCAAAAGTTACTTAAATTCACCTTCATGAGGGTTAATAGAAGAAAAATTCAAACTTCTATTCATGAGGAGTTGTGTAAAGTGACATTGGATTTCATAGAAGTAAAGATTCCCCCTCAAAATTTTTTGTAATAAAAATTATATTTATTCTGCCATGTAATAGAATTGATATTACGTGAACAATTGCAACTCACCAATGCAGCACAAAGAACAGTGATAAATAATTGGAGTGAGCTCTTTTTAGCACAGAAATATAAATATACCAAGAATATATACCTTAATATATTTGGATAGATGATGTCAATACGCAAGGAGGATAGCTGCTTGATAAATAATTCAGAATAGAGTTTATTTGTTGACTTGGTTGACTGAGCTAGTTAAATCCAGACAAATAGAGAGAACTGAATTCTTGATTTTGAACAACATTGAATTCTAGCGTATCTGAGAAATGCAGTGGTTTAGGGTACAACTGATTGGAAAATTTTTCTTCTTATGAAATGCAAGAAAATTATCTGGATTACTTCAAAGTATAAGAGCCTAACTGGGAAATGTACCTAAACAATGTATTTTAAATGGCAGTGAAACAGGGCAGAATTTAATGCTTCTCAGCGGACTGTCTAAGACAGAGAGAGGCAGGGAGCTTCTAAATATCAACATTAATCCTAATCTCTTGAGCAGCAGTAAAGGGGTCCAAGGAGACAGTGCTTGACAGAAATCACAAAGGGGATGACAACTCCAAAATTCAAGTGTTGTTTTTGTTGCTCTAGCCTGTCCCTTGAAGCAAACTGCCATGAGTTCAACCAGACTGGCAGAGGGGAGAGAGGGAGCAGAAAAACTGTCCTTCAGGTATCTATTGCAGCTGTGTAATTCAAGCTATGGCATGGTCTTTACAGGGAAGGGAGCATGAGGCAATTCACATCTGGTTCTCCTGCCATCCATGGGCATGCTTTCCAAACTTGTACACTAACCTTCTGTCCACTCATTCCGAAATTCCAGTTTTATAATAGTAACTGCAGAGGAAAACCAGAAAAGAAACAATGGACAAAGTAGTAGCAGAAGTCACAACAGAGAAGTTTTTTACTTGGATTTCATGACAGCAGAACAGTATGTAGTCACTGGGTTATTTACAGTCAGAGAGCTCCTTTCTTTCTGTTAAATTGCTCTCAGGACTTCAAACAGTTTTAAACTTTCCCATGTTCCTTGGAGTATGCCTTCCACTGTTTGAAAGATCCAAGAATTACAAAGAACTCTGTTCCTCAATTGGTTGTACTTTTTCTGTATGGTCATCAGAGTTTAGAAGAAACCATCAGTGTTACTGGAACACTTAGGTTGGTCCTTTCTCATTCAGCTCCTTGTCCCCATGAAAACTACTCCTGTAGTCTTCCCTCCCTCCTTCCTCTAAGTGGAAATCATCTCTACCATTGGGAGTCAGGTCTTCACAGGGCTGGGACTTGTCTGTGTTTTTAGGACAGTATCATCTCTTAAAGGAGTATTTATGTTCACCAAACATAAACAAATGCATTGCATATACAAATTTGCATTCAAGGAATTTAATTCATGCTGTGAGTGTGGCACACAAAATCGGGAAAAACTAGACTTGAGCCTGGCTGTGCAGCCATAGTTTGGCCCATTGGTTAGATATGTTGCAGTAAGGCCTTGCATTACTGGGCTGCATACTATCTTTCCTCACAGGTTTTATGCAATTCATAAGGTGGATAGGCATGAGCTGTTGTATTCCATTTACTGCCAAGTGTTCAATCTCTCTACTGACTATAAAAGCTTAATTTTCTTAATGAGATTTTCTTCACCACTCTGAATTCTTTAATTCCCTTACTAACATTCTTATATCCTGCATTTAATAATTTCCTTTTGGATGGCCTCTCTTACGTAACAAATGAACACTAACTGGGTGGAAGAAAGTGATGGCTGTCAGTCCTACAGCAGAGCAGTGCCAACATAAACCTGTTTTGTTCTTGTGGCAGTCTCTAGTTTTTCCCACCTCTCCCAGTCTTATCTCCTATGGACAACAGTCTCAATCACTGTACAACCCTGCTTCATTGTGATAAAGCTTATCCACATATTTTCTTAAGCACTGCCTTTTCCCTGGTCTCCCCAGTCTCTCAAAAATCCTCTTTCAGCTTCAGCCTGCCCCTCCCTCTTTGCTGTGTACCCAGGTCACCCATGATGGCTGCATTCTGCACTGCCAGCCTCTCTCCTCACTGGACACTTCAAAGTTGGGTAGTGGATCAGAGAGGGATGGATAAATTCCAGCACATTGTGACTAAGCAGCTGCTCACCACTGGGAGCCACTGGCAGTGTCAGCTCCCATGAGGTTCTCCAGGACTTGCATGCCTAAGTCTTTGATCATTTCCCAGCGGTCACATAGCTCCAGTTTGGTCAACTACTTCCCTAAGCCAGAGAAGGTTTGAGCCATTGAGGGCTTCAAGGAGCTAAAATGCTCCTCAGGTTCTCATTGCTAGGGCACAGGGAAATGAGATTCTGAATTTTCCTCCTTAGTGGAAACTCTTTTGTTCATATCATCACAATGGACCTGGGTAGAATTGCCCTAGTTAGGCATACACACTAATTAATCTTTGGTAGCAGTGACTGTAGAGAAAGGGTATCTGAAGCTGAAATTTCACTTCGATTTTACTTACTCTAAACTATCAGAAACTTAGTTTTTGAACTTCAACTCACTTAAGCATTAATAAATCTCTCAAGAAAAGGTTGAAAATAGTAAATTCAAAGTGTTTTCATTCAAGACCATCATTAAGCATACTATTAATGAGGTGCATACTGCACTCATAATAACCCCATCAAATAAAACTTCTTACTTTAATGAAGCAAAACAATCTTCACTACTTAGAGTTACAGGAATAGCAATGTGTTATGTCTTTCTATATCCCATCAGGATGTAAAATTCACTTGATTTATTCAGATGGCCAGTTTTAATGGAAAACAAAAGGAGAGAGAAGTGCTTGTGTCTGTTTGGAGATCTGACTGGCTCACAAGTCACTGGTCAGTGTGTGACTGTGAAGCCCAAGGCCCTATTTCTGTGTACTGCTCATGCCCTACCTAAGTGGCCTCTGTACTTTGCCTTTTTTAAGTGTTCAAGAATGTGGATCCCACATTTTCTGTTAGTGCGAAACTCACACAAAAATGCAATGCTTTATGTTTTCTGTTTGATTTCTGGAACGCTAACCATGCATCCTGATATTCTGTGAGATGAAATACAAGAATTCACCACAAATGCCTGCAGCTTCTAGGAACTCTTCCTGGGTCATGTTGCATAATTGTAATCCATTGATATTAAAGTGGGGAAAGGAAATGCTCTCAGCATCTAGTTTGTACTGGTCACAGCAAAACTGCAACCACTCACAGACATTGTGCTCACCCCAGTATTCTGGGTGGATGGATGTCCAGAAAGAATTAGAATCTGCAACACATTTGACAAGAAAAAGGAATATTGCAATGAAAAATTCATGGTGCACTTCATTTTAAGAAACATATTTGAAGCAAAACTAATCCTTTTCCTCTCCTGATTGCAATCTTCCTTTCTTATTCCTCTAAAACACATCAAGCCCTGTGTTTTGCATTTTTTACTTTTTATTATACAGCCTTTTGCATTTCATCCTGTGTGAGACATTTCAAGAGAAAGTGCTTACAAGTGGAAAAACCCCAAAATGTGCCTCTTAATACTGCAATCCAAAAATTTAAGAAAGTCAGGGTACAGAATTTGTGAGAATTCAGGACTCTGTAGTATAAAAGAGTGATGTATTCCTAGACTAAAATATGTTGGGCCTTAGATGTGAAAGTACTCAGTCAAACCCTCCTAGTTATACTCTGTGGCGGATAGGTAAATAACATCAATTTATTACAATATTTCTTGGAATTCCATCAAGTTCTTTCACTTATTTAATCTAAAATAATATTAATGTAATCGTAGGGAATATTTGTTTTTTGAGATTAGAAAATTAAAAACATATTACTCTGAACACACATCACTGGACAGAGAGCTTCCAAGTAAACCTGCCAGGGAGTTGTAACCTAAAACTACTTTGCCAATTAAGTTCCATATTTTTTTAACAGGCTTCTCTACTTAACAGTGCAGTTACCAGGAAAATGTGTACAAATATGCATATATTTGCAATTATTTTTTTCCCTAGAAAAAAATATTATTGATCTGATATCTAAACCTGGTATAATAAATCTATAAACTGCTCTTAACAAGCATAATCTGTGATTTAAATACTCTTTTTTTTTCTTTTTTTTTTTTTTGGAATCAAAACACAGGCTCTTGTTATTGAATCTAGTTTTGTATAGTGATGGGCACACTCTTTCAAAAAACTCTGCTTTCTCTTTCCATGAGCTAGAGTGCTTCACACAGGCAAAGGTCTAATCTTGCAGTCTTCTTCTAGATGTCTGTGGATATGGAACTGCCTTTTGTGGGTGATTGTAAGAAGTAGAAGCAATGGCAAGGATATGTCCTTCCTGTATCCATTCAAATAACATTTAATGAAAACAGAATTAAAGTCTACATCTTGGAATCATTATTTTCATTCATTCCATACTTAATTTTCTTCTATTACTTTTAAGGATGACTAATAATTTCTCTCAGTTGAAATTCTTAGGCAGTTATAGGAATCCAGTCCTTTAGAGATTATTGCTTAAGGACCTTTAAGGATTCCAAACACATTTTTGATATATTATCTGTAATACTTATTGTATCACTGGAGTGTAGCAGCTGCAGAACAGCAAATAGCAAAAGAAAGGCAATCAAGCATGTGAATGAAAGTAGTGTCAAGAAAACAGAAAAGGTTTAGTTTATTTTCCCATCTCACAGCATTTTACACTTGAACTGAGTTTCAGTTTTTTAGTCCAGTCATCTATTATTTATTATTTCATTTTCAAGTGAATCCTGAAAATCTGATTTTAGGGATTGCTTATATGAAATTGTAACTCAAAATAGGTTACAATAGCACTGCAAGTCAAGTGAATAGTATAAGTCTGTCTAGACACCCAGCTCAGATAGCAAAATGATGCAAATAGGCTGGAGGAGGTTCCACAGTAAAATTAATTTGAAGGGCTTGAAATTGTGACAGAATAACTATAATATGGATCTTGCATCCTACCTGGCTTCTGTAAAGTAATTAATACTTCTAATTACTTTAATTGCAACTCCTAGAGGTTTACAGAGGAATTTGTGGTTGCTTTCATGAATCATTCCCATGCTATAAATATCTTCATATGTATGCACATACAGGATTAATGTAATACTGTAATGCTGTGTTTTAAACCCTGAGATGCTACTGTGACATTGTAGCAAAGCCAAGAGGTGGGCAGAAGCTCTGGGTCTGACTTTTGGGACCCATACCTTGAGGATATTTGAATCCCAGATTTTATTCATCGCCTTAGTTAAAAGGAAAATCAGATGAGGTTGCCATTGGATTTGCTTTATAAGCCCTGCAGACTGAACACACCTGGCTTGTCAGAGTCTGAAGGCTCCTGAAAGTGAGAATGGGAGTGCTGGGAGCACCAGGCTCACAGGCCTTCTGCCAGGAAAAAAACCAAAAAGCTTTAAAATTAGGCTATAGCTCTACTGGAATCCCAACTTCAGAGGCTGCTCAAGAGAATCAGAAGGCTGAATTGATCCTTTTCTGAATCAGGCATATTTTTTCATTTCTTTTTAATCTTCTGCCAACAGCCTCCAGCCCCCTTAGCAGAACTGGAACATCATCACGTCCTCAACTACACAGATTTACCAAGGGATGGGCCTCCCTCTGGGACTGGGCATCAATCCAGCCCTGTGTTTCAGGGACTACTCTGGGAGCTGCTGCCACAAGCCAGGCCAGAGCCTTTCACTGTATCTGTGTGAAATACACAGCTGAGTGACAGGGTCATGGCTTTGCTTTCCTACCTACAACTTCACTTTTCTATATATAGGAGTGTTGGGTGGCTCACATTTTTCCATCTTATGGCACTATGAAAGAATAGCAGATGTATTTATTCTGCCAATCCACAGGTACAGTGAATAACCTTGAAATACTTTGGCCATTGGGCCTTTACTTTGACTTTGTTTTGATAAATATCCTCTTGTCTGGCAGTATTTGTATGGTCATATAAATGACACGTTTCATTCATGAAGCAGCACTCAGTCCAGTTTCTGTGTTTACTTTGGTTTTGGAATGCCTCAAATTGTTCTTTTTAAATATTCCATGGCCTCTTGAAGTACTATTGTATATGATGAGCATTTTAAAGGTGCTGACACCAACAATTCACCTTCACATGTGCTCATACCTTTTCTATCTCAGATCAGAGTGAAAAATTCAGGGAGATTTCCTATCTTGTAAATTATGAACATGATCAAGGTATATGCCACTAAGGAGGGAAAGATCAACCAAAGACAAAGGGTCTATGAAAGATTTCAGGGACTGTTTTAGAGAAAAAGGAAGGAGTAGGTAGAATTTTATACCACCATATAAAAACATAAGGGCCAATAGATCCCCAGTGACAAGAACATGCCAGAATTGTGCCTAAAACAGGATGAGGATGAGTAGCTGGAGGCGGAGAAGAAAACACAGAATTCAGACCTTTTCCATTACATTCCATCACTTCAAGGTGATTTCCACTGCCTGTTCAGCTGCATTGAGTATCTTAGTGTACTTCTTGTTGAGCCTGGGTTGGGCAGTCCTCAGAGAATGGCATCTCTTGATATAATCTTCCCAGACTACACTGCTTGTTTCAATCAAGAGACTTGGTTGAAGTTCTCTAGCTATGGTGGCACCTCTAAAATGACTCTCCTGCTTTGTGGGGGATGTGGTTTTACCATTGGTGACAAGGGAAGCTGTGGAAGGCAGTAAGTCTCAAGTAGGGGCAGGAATTCAGGCCAAATAAAAGACAGCTGTCCAGATTTTTCCAGGGATACACTGGCTCCTGCATGGCATATGCATGAAAACTAATACAGTATGTGTGCAATATATATACAGAGGGAAATACTGCCATCAGCCACAACAAAACTGGCTGGTGTGTTTAAATGTAGTCCAGCTCTAATAAAATCATTCTTATGTAACTTGGTCCATTCCTATGTAACTTGGTCCACCTTTCTATCAGTTGGAAGACATTTAATTTAGGCATAATGTTTTACATTTTGAAGCTAGAATTTTTGTGAATTTTTCTTTATTATTTTCCCCTTTTCACCAAATGCTGGAAAACAAGGAGAAGAAATGGAAAGTTATGGAATATTTTTGGTGTCACAGATTTTAACATCTTTGTATTAAAAAAATGACCCTAAATGTAAATGCTGATAAATTCTGATTGCTTGAAAATAAAGGCATTAAAATTACAAATGTGGGAACATACAGGCAAACTAACCCTGTAGTTTTTTTCCACAGGATCATGGGGGTGGCTGCACTGTCCCAGGTCAAAGTCCCTTTAAGCCAGCCTCTGATCTATCTGGAACTGTTTCATATTTTTGCAGAAAATATTTTAGAAACTTACTTTGGGCTCATACATTAAGCTACTTGTGTTCTTTCTGGAAGAGGAGCTAAGCCCAGCAATAGCCTGTAAATCAGTTGTCTTCATCTGTTTCTTTCTAGGCAGTCTTGCCACCACTTTCTCTTCTGTTTAACTTGAGGTTCTACTTTGTTTCTACCATGTACAAAACAGGTTTTTCAAGAGACATTGGGATGGCAACCCTTAAGCCTATTACTGTCACCAGAAGAAAGTGCAGGTTAAAGTTATTATGCTGACCTACATTCTACTCTGACTTCAGAGCAAAGTACTTTTCTGTTCAAGGGCTGCTTATGCAATGCAGTAGTGGCTTTATCTGTGTGTGCTAGATATGTTATATGTACTCCTTGACTACTGTGGAAGAAATGATAAAAGAATTCACAGGTTGGTTTAAATTTGACTCAGGAGGGAATCACTGTAATCATAAAGAACTCCTAGAAAGCCTAAAAGCATGAAGAATTGAGCAACAGAAAACATGTGGAGGAAGAAGTGTGGCTCCTACTTTGGTCAGAAAAGGCTAATTACTTCCTCAGCTCATCTTTGCTTAGCAAGAGGCTGACCTGATTGTTATGTAAAGCTGCATGTCTTAAGAGTCGACAAACTTTTCATTTAGCTGCAGGTGGAGTTCAGTTTAACATGATTGCTGGAGTATACATGCTGCACCACTGTTCACCTGGATGAATTCAGAGCTGCACAGGTGCAGCATCACAGACCTTATGTTGCTAACAAGTAACAGACTGCAGTGAAGTTAGAAATTGTCAAAATGCCTCAGAGGGGTTGCTTTCCTGATATCTGCTGATATCAGAAGTTTTCTTGGGATTATTTCAGTGTTGTGGGTTTCGTATTTGGAAGTTTTTGTTTGTTTGTTTGTTTGTTTAAAGCAGGGGCAGAAGATTGAATAACATGCAAATGCTTAACAAAAATCAAGGCAAAATAGGAAGAATTAGTCTGAGTGATCCAAAATTAACTCTGAATGAAACACATCAGGTCTTTAAAAATGAGCGTTTAAATTTTAAAACAGAATGCTTTCTGTGATTTCTGTAATTTCAAATGAAATGTAGAATTGTATTTGAAGATGGAATGAAAATAAATACTAACTTGGTATGATTTTAAAAATAATTCAATTCCTGTGTGGCTGTAAATACAACCATTTATTTGAAGCAAGAAGTTATTTATATTCCATCTCATATGTCAAATTTAGTGATAGAGAAACAAAACACTGTGTCCTCAGTGGTCATGGGTTAGCACCATCAGAAACCACGTGGAACTTACTGTTATTACTCAAAATGTGTCTTGGTGGGAAAGGTCTTTTCCATAAGACCAGCAGTGTTCTCATGTAAAACAGCAAAAATAGATTTGAAAGAGAAAAATGTTGCATAGACTCATAATTTTTTCCTGGTTCTCGCAAAAGTTTGGCTCATTACCATGAGTGGTTGTACTACCTGCCTTTTCAGGGCCTGTTGAATGATTCATCCAGAGAACAGAGAAGAATGTCAGGGCTATTTAGGAATTTAAACCAAGTGTTTAGAAGAGAGAAGATTTCTAACAGGCAGTGCTTACTTAAGCTTCCGAACAGGGACCTGACCTGACACTAGAACACTTGGAATGAATTCCTTCAAATAGATTTGGGACTCCACACATGAGATGCATGGCCTGGTAAAGTGTAGGTTTTCCATATGCACAGTTAGAGCATTGTATACTTAACATTGGCAATTACTCTCGGGGAGAACTCTTGAGGAACTCTTGCACTGTCACCCCTGCATTTCTACAGCTGTACTGTTCTCTGGTGGCTTTCAGAATCCTAGTCCTTGCCAGATTAGACCGTATTTACATCATCTCTGCTATTCATTAAGAAGTTGCAGAGCATTTGAGGAACTGTAAATCTCATAAAATAAATTACTCCTCCATCATATATTGGAAGTGGTGTATTGTGGGAATGATTTCAGTGAGAAATGCTGGATTTCAAATAGATGGAGTAAACAAAAGGAGTCAAGAATCTGAGGCCATAGTTTCTTTCTGTGCCCCTCATAATGAACTATGAAGCATTTGGAAGTTTCTGCTTGCATTAGGAGGATCATGTTTTTTAGATAATGGGGGAAAGGATCAGTTCATCTCATTGCATGACAAACAGAACTAACGTGGCTCCTCTTTCTGTGCCCCTTTGATTGGCATGCTGATGATATGCTTGAAAAGGTCAGTAAGATTAGAAAAGACAGTGCATATAACAGAAGGCTCAGCAGCAGTTCCAGAATGCACAGCCTGTTGGCTGCATGATTAATCTAAAATGAATTCAATCCAAGTCACTCTTCAGTTTTTGACATTGTAGGATTTTTTTCTTTTGGAGTCTATCTGCATACCTCTTTGACGGTCACAGGTAGTATAGACATCTTAGTTTGTCCCAAATAATTCTGTCAAAGACATCAGGGGATCACAAACAATTGTATTGGACAGAAATGTGCTCTGAGTTACTCCAGCATCACCTGTATTAATTAATGTATTCATGTATATTAATACATTAGTTGAAGAGGAAAAGATAATATTAAAGAGCAAACTTTTAAGGTTACAGGTGTTACTTTCTAGCTGTGTATGTTTAGTTCTAGGAGGTACCATTGCCCACAATCGTTTAAGCTTTAGCTGCAGTTAGTTATGATCTTCTGAAAACTGCAGTGAAGGAACTGAGAAATTCAGGAAGAAGGCAGATAATTAATATACCACAGGTAGATTTGCAATAAAAAATATTGTAATGACACATTCCTAGAAACTTGTTAATGGAATTTATGGATTTAAAAAGAACAGTAAGGAAACATATGGATGAGACTAACGTTATGGTTTAATAAGATCATTGGTAAAAAAATTTTTGAGCAAGTTCCTATACAAATGTATGAGGAAACATCATTCTGGCCATAAGGATATTCTGTCTGTAAGACACTGCTACAGTTGTCATCCACATCAGAATGTGAGGAGATGAAGAAAGCCTGAGAAAAAAATATGTTTTCAAAAGTGATTAGAAACCAAGAATTTGGTTGTTTGCTTCAGGGGAGAAGCTTTTTCACAAAAAATGAGATGACTAGAAAATAAAGTAGTTGAGAACTGGTGATATTTCAATGAAAGAAACAAGTGGCTCAGGAAAATATGATCTTTGATAGGAATTGGAGTAGGTGCAGAAGAAGAGAATCTTTGCTCATTCCATTTTCTTATACATTTACAATGTATGTACACATGCATTAATTTCCTCAGACTGGAATGGACATGGCCTTCCTGCTGTTGAATACATACATAGACTGGATTGTTGCTCTGGCCTTTCAGACTTCACACAGAACTACTCAAGCCAGTTTTGGCTCTTTTTTCTCCAGACCTAGGCTGCCTCTTTGTTTCATAACTAACTCCATCTTGGGTAATCTGTAGAAGAAAGACACTTGAAATGTTTAGTAGAGTAACATGATCTTAAAGCTCAATGTGTGACTTAAAATTATTACAAAGTCGAAAAATTTCCAAATAGCTGTGTATACTTAGGAAATGGGAAGAATTCAGCAGCTTTCGTGGACTCCAGAACTGAAAGAAAAAGCTGATCTTAGTCTAAATAAAGCACTGATGAGATATAGAACATGGAAACATTTGGGAGTCTCCTGAAATCCTTTGATTTACTAAAATTCAAATATAGGGCATGGTAATATTACAGGACACCACATTTCCACCTCATCATATTACTATAAATGGAACATAGGAGACAATATCAAAAGATTTAGTCAATCCAGTAAAAACATCCATTCTCTATGCATTTCTGCCAAAGGATTTAATGTAGAATACCTCATACATAAATATGTGTGTAACTGTGCATTTGGATGGACACTGTATATTCAGTGGCAAATGTAGAATTTTACAGAATTCGTACAAAGTGATCCATATGAAATTACAATGTCTCAGATATAAGAAGATCACTGGAATTCAAGTTCATGATGATCCCAATCTTTTTTTTTTTTTTCATTCTTCTGACTTAGCACAAGGGAAAATTCCTGATGTCATATCTATTTACAAACAATTTATGAAGTCAGACCAGTGGCATTTTAATCAGTTCCAAGTTGTTGCAGAAAGTAATCCAGCATTTATTTAGTACAATAATAAAATAGTTGATTTTTTTCTGCAAATGCTTTAATGCTTAATTCCAATACTTTAATGAGATGATACAGGCTTACTATGCACAGAATTCTGAAGTTCAGAGGACCAGGTAGAAAAAAGTCAACCAACATTTACTACAGTGCAAGTGTATTGGCCCAAATATCTCTGAAAACCAACAAATTAGAGGCTTACTCATGCTTATCATCTATGTAAAAGTTTCTGTCACTGTCATCACCCCAGTGCAATGAGCAGCCCACTGTGGTTATACCCTGGTGCCAACTCAGTGGACAGAAATAAACAGCTGAAAACCAATTGCCATTTTGAACAGGATAGAATATCTCTGCAAACCACTGGAGAGATGTACTTTAAGGATTATTGCAAAGATAACCTGTTCAAAGTATCTCCCCCACTCTATACCTGCCTCCCCATACGTAAGATTTTCCACAAAGAATTGTCTGGAATTAAATCCATAATCCATGAAACACAGAAAGTAGATTTGTTCAAGGTGAAATAATATCCAGGAAGATGGATGAACTGTTACAAGTGAAGAGGGGTATGAAAAAATCCAAAGCCAGTGGATTTTAAAAAAATTTTTTGAATTAGGCACATGGTTGATTTTGTAGTTTATTGTTAGGACAACTTATTTCTCCAAGCTGGGAAAGTAAGTTTTTGAAGTGGAATGGCAACCTCAGTCTCTACTGAGGACTAGATACAGGTTTGCAGCTGTGAGGCAGAGCTGCCAGCTTCAAATCCTACCAACAAGTTTCACCACATGCCTTACAGGCAGTAAACAGTATTTGGGAAGGAAATATCCTGTTTTACTCATATGTGGTTTACACTGCTGCTCCCATATAGAGCTATGGATGTGCTAGAAAATAATTATTAATATCATTAGCAAAGATAATATATTTTCATGTATTTTATGCAAACAAGCTATTGGTTTGGGTCATATCAAATATTATCTTCCTGTTACCAGGTGCTGTTTATGTATGCACACACCTGCTTAAATACACTTAGGGGACATCGAAAGTGAAAGTGTCAGTCAGGTCTTACAGCTTTTAGTTTTACTCCACCTAGTGCTGGGTTCACAGAGGCTATAAATCAGCTTTTATATTGCAAACAATCTCCTTTGATTTAGTGGGGCAGGCCTAGATTGTTAATTTATTAAAAGGTGTTGAGGCCCATGCTTGTTTCCAACACTAATTCATTAAACCAAAGTCAATTGTTTTATCATTGAGAAAACTGGTGATGCACAAATGAGAATGGCAGGCAGTACATCGAGTGCCTGATAAAATCATCACAGCAAAACCATTTTGACAGGCTACAGCTCTTTTATTAACAATGACTTCAGTAAAGAAATGGAGCTTACTTTTAGGTAGGTGATTACTTCTTAGGCAGCAGTTAAGTCCAGAAGTAGATCTTGGGAGCAAGGGGGAGCAGGAGGCTTTAGCAGCAACATAGCCCAGCACTTTAGAAATAAAGCCACCTGCAGCACTGTGAGACATGGAACAACTTAAGAGACAGGTTGGTTTGGTTTTTCAAGTTCTTATACACACCCCTTTTGATGACAGTGATAGTATATAGCATACTGTAACCCAGGGATGGGAGGGCGAAATGTTTAAGTGCAGAAAGTTTGTCTGCATTATTTTTTCCCTCTTTCTCTAAAAGTGTTGATTTATGCAAGTGTGACTTATGAACAACCTAACCAAAGCACTTGAACTAAGGAAAGTTTCACTACTTCTTTTGTGACCTTAGCATGTAAGAAGGGCTGCCCAATTTTGTTCAGAGCTCTCAAAGCCTAGGAAGTGGCATTCTCACCATTTACATCTGGCAAAGACCATGATGCAGAAAAGTGATTGTCTTAAAGTCATGCAGCACACCACTGTGGGTGTGAGAGCAAGGACAGCATTCAGCTGATATCAGGTGAAACCTCTGTCTAGCTGAGCACTATTTGTCTGAGACCCACAAAAATCTGCTGGGTTCTAGCCCAGATAGAGCTTCCTTTAGATCTGAAATGATCTTTAGATATTTTAATGTTCATGAATAGGATGCTTGACATGATTAAAAGCAACAGATCAGAGACTCTAGAGGTAGTGAGAATGAATTGGAGAATTAATAGGATACATCTAACATAATATGATACTTTTTTAAGATGTAAATTAGGAATAGCTTTGGTCAGACTAGATTGAAATATTTTTGTGCTCCATCTTAATTGGTAGGATGCCTGCATGAATGGCAATAGTTAAAAATTTAGGCACATATGCCACCTCAATTCTTTAGAGATGTACTATTTCCAGTACTGAAAATACTTTGTCTTTAATAGGTTTAAGTGGGCTTTGTACTAAGATTTTCTTGTCTTCAGAAATTTGTGAACCAGAATTGTCTTTTGGGATGAGGGAATTCAGGAGGAATGAGTGATTAAATGAGACAAATAACAGAGGCAGGATCTTGCAGGATCCCTTTGGTTTATTAATTTCTTTTGTGCTCTCACTTCAAGCAAAGGCATTTATTTTCTCCATTACTGTGCTGACAGACGCCTCATGAGCTATACCATGCTGCTGTTGTGTGCATCTCATGCTAGTGATGCCTCTCTTTTATCTTTCTCTCTTCAGATTCTTTCAAAATGGTTAAATGATTAAGTTTGCTAATGCTAATGGGGAAAATGCATATATGTTGTTGCAGTTCTGTTGCAGGCAGATCTTTAGAGAAACCCAGTCCTGAGTGTGTGAGACCAAACAAATATGTTTGTGCAACAGCTTATCACATTGTCCAAAGCAACAGTCTGATTTCCTGCAATGTGGCTTTTGCACTGATAAAGCAGCATATAAACTGTGGGATAATGCAGACAGGAAATTGTTGGTAGCCTTGTAACCATCAATGAATAACTGTATAAAAAAGAGGCACAGTTAGTGCACTGTACAGAAAAGATCTCAAAGGCTGTATGAACACAATATGATAGGTATAGACCTAAGAAATGAGCCACCAAAAAAGAGACTTCCTCTCCTTTCTCTGCCACTTAATGAAGATATTTAAGGAAAATTCTCATTTTTCAAGGAGGTGGGAAAAGTCTTTTCCTTTGATACAGTTTTGAATTCACAAGTCAGCACCAGTCCATGCTGTGTGCTTTGTTTTGCACAGAAGTACCTGAGCCCTAGTGCTCAGCTCATAAACAAAGGCTTGTAGATTTAAATGTAATCTTGAGATTAGCAGGAAGAAGTTATTATTGGATTAGTCCATGATACCATTTTCCCAGTTTTTAATAAAATTGCTAATCACAGAATTTCAGACTGATTAGAGAAGTATTACTGATGGGTGCAAATGGACGCAGAAAAATTCCACAGTGAGATGTTTCTGATTCAAATACATCTCTAATTTTGACTGGCTAAAATGGACTTTGTTCACAACCTATTAAACTGGCCTCATCTGATATTTCCTCACTTTATAACCTGTTATTATTTTTTATCATTCACCATCATCAGGGTGACACAAAAGAGACTTTGACTTATATTATGTGGAAAGTGTGGGTATGAGAACACCATAAATATTGATCCAGGGTTTTTTTTGTTTCAGTTACAGAAACCTGATTAACTCTGTTTCCTCCATCCAGAACTGATGAACAAGAAACAACTCCAAGTCAACTCTCCAATCATAGCAGAGAATGTTATGAACACACAGCATCACATCTTCATTCCTGCACATGTAAATCCTCTAAATCAGAATTATGCCATTCTCCCCAGAATAGCAGAAATATCTGGGAGATCTATCTGGAAAAGTATTTATTTGAAAAAATATCCTACTTAATCAAATGATGGATCAACTGCATTCCTTAACCCTTTTTCTCTTTTCCAGATCTGTCCCCTACAAATCCTGACAAATTTCTGAATAAGTGTATGAAAACCAAAAATCTGAAGGTTTAATGGCATGTATGAAATACATGAAAACTCCATTGCTCCCTCGGTGAATGTGTGTCACCTCATGGATCACTGTCAGGACTCTCCTCCTGACATTTGCAGTGAGGATAAGTAACAACGCTCCAAAAATCTGGGTGGTTAAGTAGACTGAAATACTACTGTGATATGATTTTGTTTTGGATTCCTCAGGCAAATGGGCTTGCACAGGTGCTCACAGATATCTGTGAACTTGCTCCATGGCAGCCAGTGGGCAGGGCAATTCAGAGCAAGAACCAGAGTCTGTCCCTGGCTCTTTTCCAGCAAGTGGGAGCTTGGGCCAAGATGGCATGAACCTTGGGGCCACAGATTAAATTGTTCTCGACAAAGGGAGTAGCTTACACAGATTCTTTGCACAGCTGCCTACGGAGCTAAATGCTGTGGATCTGACCAATGGAAAAATCAGAATTTTAGGTGTTGTTGACATTGCTGCACATATAGAAAACCTCAATATCCTCCTGCAATGATCTGCTGATTAGTGGTCCTGGCAGTAATTCACTGAGCTTGCCTTCTGCAACACTGCAACCTGAATGTAATCAGACCAGACTGTAGTAACCATGCCTAAACTACCACACTTCTGACAATACCGTGGTGCTCAGCATTTACCAGCAGCATGAATAGGTAGTTTTCCAGGATTTTGCTGAGTTTTGTAGCATCTGCTCACACAAGTTCTCTCAATCTTCTGTAAAGGTACAGGTTTTCTATGATTTGATTGTGTATGTGTGTGTGTCTAATTCCACATAAAGACAGTGCTATGCTGCCTAGAGACAGAGGAGTCCATTAGTGAAAACAAAACCAGGAACATGTATAAACAAGGCTGCAGCACATCACAAGTTCCCAGAATCTCTTCTGACACACCATTCCCTTGAATCCTAGAGATTGTCTCCACCAGACAGGGTGGGGTTCAAGAACGACAGAACCACTGACATCCTTGGCTTCATGTGGGATGATCACTTTATGTTAAAGATTTGCATGCTGCTCATTTTCTGCTCTATAAAGCTTTTGCAAGAAGCCAGTATGGAATGTTTTTAGTATTAGAATTAAAACTGGTGACAGAAAGAAATACTGAGAAAAAACAAAGCCTGACTAGAGCCTTGGTGGTGAAGAATAGACAGAGCTTGAGCCCTTTGGGTTTGTCTGGCAACAGCTGCTTACATTTGTAGCTGGAGATGGCTTGGAAAGGAAGCCTTGGTTTGCCAGCCCAGCCACATGGTTTTGCCTTCTCTAGAGAAAAGGCTGCTTTGCTGGATTCACTTTCGTGCCAAAAAGCCTTTGTGTGTTTTTTAACTCAAGTAATTAGAGTTATTACATTTTAGGAGAACTTGTTTTCTCTCTTGCCTTTTGCTTCACAGAAAGGAAGCAGGGCCATAGATTTCCCACAGGCATTGGTTTCTTAACCCAAATTCAGTTTCCTGGGATGGTGAATGGTTCTACTTTTAGACCCTGTTATTCTAATTTCATTAGCCACCTCCGAGTTTTAGATAGAGTGAGAGCCATTTTTCCTCATGTCACTAGAAATGAGGGTCAAAATGCTTTACACAACCTTCTGTAATTTTTTTTTGAAGGGAAGAAAAATCAAGGGTGTGTTTGGCCTTTGAAATATGATGGGAATTCCCCTACAGACTAAGCTCAGAGGAGTTAGGAAACCATAGGGTTTATCAATATGATACATCTGACAGGTGAGAAAACAGTGAAAGAGATCAGTTTAGTGCTATAAAAATGATCACTCTTTAAAAATATCTTTCATCTCTTAATTTACAAGGTCCATAAAAAAGGCAAAATAGAAGTAACATTTTCTCTCAGAGGTCTGGATGGCGAATATTCATGATCAGGTCCGTCTACACAGGAGATCATAGAATTGTTTAGACTGTAAAAAACCTCTAATACCATTGAGTCCCACTGCAAACCCAGCACAGCCATGTCCAGCAGTAAACCATGTCCCTAAACACCATATCTGTAGGTTTTATGAATACCTCCAGGGATGGTGATGCAACCACATATCTGGGAAACCTGTTCCAACTCTTGACAGTCAGTGAAGAAAATCTCAATGAAGAAACTGTTCCCAGTGTCCAATCTAAACCTCCCATGATGCAACTTGAAGTTGTTTCCTCTCATCCTGTTTCTTGTTACTTGGGAGAGGAGATTGACACCCAGCTCGCTACAACCTCTGCATGAAAGTAAGGACCCTGATTAAAAGCAAGTAAAGCTAGGATACAAAGGTAAAGAATCTCAAATTTATTCTGACCTGGCAATAATCATCTGTATATATGTGATGCTCTGCATCATTTGGTGCTCCCTGAAAATTTTTTCACTTCTCTGTGAAAAACTGCGGGACAATATGAAAGGCTGACTTAAAGACATATATACACACAATAGGTTTCTTGGTTTAATGAATCTGTATGTGACTTAGGAACCTATATTTAATCAGACTAGTTAAAGGAATATCAGCCAACAGCATACCCATCTCATAAGCAATAAAAGACATGGGGTCTTAAGGTGGAGGGAGAGTTTGAGTGTCAAATCATGCATCCAGAGCCTTGGACTGAGAGGCAGTTTGCCCTGTGGCAGACTTAACTCAAGCCCTCTCTGCTAGGCAAGTTGAGGAGACATTGGTGGGTTTGGATGCTTCCAGCATGGTGTGAGAGTCAGGATGACTCTGGACCCTAGTGGGGTTAGGCAGTGTGCTTGGAACCTGACATTTGGAAGTTTGGAAAATATACCCAGCAGAAATTATGGTGTACTGCTGCCAGGCTCATCTCTAGTGATCCTGGTTTATTCCTTCCTCTCTTCAAATCTGGCTTACCTGCTAACTCCCGAGCAAAGATTCTTTTTTTTTCTGTCTGTTGCTGGAAAGCTTGGTGCCACATAAACTGACGCATGATCAAAACCCCCAAAATTCTACTGGTAACATGAGGGTTGGAGCCACATGAGGCTGTATCCATCTGTATGATTTTCCTGTTTCTACTTCCATCATTCTCTGCAACCAGCAGGATAGAGGAGAACACTATTTGTGCTCCAGATCCTTCAACCAGTCAGCCAAAGGCCTGAGATCCCTCTTGAATTACCTCAGACTTCTTGTTGGGACTTCATTGCTGCCCACTTGAAGAACTAGTGGATAATAACCAGAGAGCTGTAACTGGCTGGAGAGTTTCTTCATTATGTCTCTTACCTGGACCCTGGGAAGGCAGCAGACTTCCTCATGGGTTGGGCCTGGTCAGCATTTTAGGCCCTTTTTTCCTTTCTGAAGGAAGGCACCGATGAAATCTATCCTTTAATTTTTCTTCACTGAGGCAGTCATGATGTGGGGGGGTTGGGTTGACTCACCCTAGGGCAGCCCTTCCCACCTGGGTGGGCCTTCATCCAAGTGTCGCTTTCCTGGTGCTTAAATTCCAGTGCCTCATACCCACAGTATAAGGGCACCTGGGAAGGGGAGGCAGGCTGGGAGGGGGTTTTCCTGCTGTCTTGAGTAGTATCTACATGAAATGTAAGGATCATCTAATCCACAGGGACTGACAATATTTGCTCAGGCACTGATATTTCAGAATCAGATCCTTTGCTTTCTATAACTACTTTTTGCATTATCTCATGAGCATTCAAGCCCAGTGACAAAACATGCAAAGATAAAATGAGCTATGGACGTGATCAGCCTCATGCAGTGTTCCTGTGCATCCTCCCTGAACAAGCAACACCACTCCCCCCTGACACACCCACACACCCCAAATCATGAGGAGCAACTGGAAAATCTCTAACAAAACTACCAGATGCACCATCGTTCAGCCTCAGGTTTAAACAATGGGTCAATATAATGAGAAACTTGAGATTAAGGTATAAACATGAATGAGAAATGGTGCCAAACTTGGAGGGATTGAGGGATTAAGCTATTCAATGAAAGATGAAACTTCAGAAAGTGTTAGAGCCTGTTTCAAAATCCTTGAAACCAAAAGGTAAAGAAAAGTAACCTCTCAGTTGCTACACACCTTTGCGTGCCTTTGCCACTGCCTGAAAAGGCAGCTCATATGTTTCAGTGACCAGAAAGAAAAACATGTCTCAATCACAAAACTCTACACAGTTTCAGTTAAATAAGCTCTTCCCTCTGTGTCCATGTATGAGAAGCACAAGGTTTGTCTTACAAATACAAAGTTTCTTTAATGTTTTTCTCTTCAAATTCATCAAACTTCATGACATGTTTTTTGACTTGAGGCACGAGAAACAGAGTGGAAATACTCATGACAGCCTTAGTTCAAACACTTGATTATAAGAATCATTAAATCCTGCAAGGCTCCATGCTCTCCTGGAGACTTGCAAATGAATAGGACTACCCAAGTAACTACTTGCTGCAACATAGAAGGGCAAAAAGTTTACTGATCCTAATTGACACTCAGCTGGAGGGATACAACAGGAAAAGAGCAGTGGTTGTGTCCAAATCAGGCTGTCTAGATGGTTGGTCAGATAGGTAGGCTTCTTTTACTGGAAGACTTTTTTCTTTCAAAACCCATATACCTTTAATATTGCACACTAGTTTCTTGGCAGAAAGTGTTGTTTCAAAAGTCCTTTCAAACAGTGGTCAGGAAGCTCAGTGGGCTACATATTTCCTTTGGAACACAGTGAAGAACAGCTCGAAGTACAGCCTGGAGACCACAGACAGCAGCTATCAACAAGGACACCTGTACTTGACTTCTTGTCTTGCCATGCATTTCTTTTGTAGAAGTGAACACATCTGACCTTTTACTTTAACTTAAACCTGAAAATAGGGGTTACAATAACTCATGTTGCACAGAAGCATAGTGGCTGTCCATCACTATTTGGAAAGGTCACTTAAGGATGTTTCACTGTTTCATTTTCTTGAATTTCTCCATCAAATGACTTTGAAAGATATCTGTGCAGCAGTCAGCTGTAATTAAACATTAACTAGACAGCTTCCAGAAAGAAAGGAAACTTTCTGTGTCTCCTGTTTCTTAGGAATGTTGAGGAGTACAGAAAGCTTAATGTTGCCAATATTGTTGGCTCAAAAAATGCTTTTGACCTTTCAGGAATTAAGCGTGAAGGATTAGCAGATAAATGGCATATTGTTATGCATGTAGAGAAATCCTTAACCCTTCACACATCCCCAAAAATATAGACTCATGGTCTGCGTGGGCAGTGAAGAGGCCCTGGGGAAAGGGCATTTGGCTTTCCTTTTGTCATTACAAAGGATTTTCATTTGAGCTTCCTCATTCCTCTCACATTCTGAAAGGATCAGAACACAAGAATATATGATTACAGCTCTGCAAAAATTTGACAGAAGATAGAATGAAAGCTAAGCTAGGATAAATTATCCTTGCTAAAAGAAAGCTAAATATCATCATTTTATTCTTGAGGATTAGGCTGTAGTGAATTAAGGGTAGAAGAGAGCACTGAATTGGACATTTAACATGCTTTAGGACATACATATCAACTTCACACAGTTAACTAATTCACGTCCACTTTCCTGAATAGATAAATGACAGTCAAAGGTCAGCCAAGGAGCTAGGAGCTGAATTCAGAGCTAGCAAGTACCATGTTAGTTTCTGCAACAATTGCCATGTTTTTCTTTTTATGTCAACTCAGCTAGGATTATGACACACTATAGTCCTCCTATTACCATCCATTAATACGCTATTACGCTGCCTTGCAGCTCTTCGCCAAAGCCACTTTTAGTGAAGTTTAAAAGACATGTCCTCACTGCACATTGGATTCCTTTTACAACTCTGAGACACTGTCAGGTCTTGACATGCTCAGGCTGTACCAAGGCCAAGTTAGATAGTAATCAGTTGTCATGCTTTGAGAACATTTGCTCTAATAAGTGTCTGTACATTTCTGTAAGGGCAGAGCTGCCAGGGAGGAGCCCTGTGAGGGCAGAGGCAGGGAGCAAGGGGGAGCTGCTATCCTGCATGTGTGCCTAACACTTAGAAAATGAGGAAAGTGTGGTTGTACACTTTTACTCTTGGGGTCTGGAATGATCTTTTCAAACCTTCAATTTGTCCTTTGGGATAACCAAAAGTCTGCATTACACCATCATTAGCTGCCCTATAGATTAGACACAGCATATGAGAGTGGGATACACTTGTTGTCAAATAGCGCTTTTGCAATGATCAATAATGTAAGGTTTACAGTCGCAAAGACCACTCAGGCTTCATTTTTTAGTTAGGTGTAATTATTATTCTTTGTGCTATCTCTTTTTTTCTTTTTTCTTTTTTTTTCCCTTTTTCTTCATATAAAGATGTGAACACTACCTTTTGGAAGGTATCTCCAGCATTTTATAAATTTTTAATAGGCATTTCAGTTTTCAAACAGGAACAATCCCTTTATTTCTAAACTGTGCCTAGAAAATGTCTTTAGTGCCTAGTCTGGCCACAGTCCTCCTTCACCTAGGCATATGATGAATTATATTTTAGAGTGTGATTTCCATTAACATAAATCAACTGCTTTAAGACACATGCATGATTAAGTATGGAAAGGTAGGTATCATCTAAGTGGTTCATCTCTCATTGCAATATAATTCTTGAAATGAATACAATAATCATCCATAGCCTATAATTTTCAGAGGAGAATATGTTTGGAAATGTCAACAGAAAGCAGGTTTGGATAGTTCAATCTGCTCAGAAGTCCTGTTTAGAATCACCTATAGAACAAGGATAAAATATGGAGAACTATGAATGGCAAAGGCTCCTTTCTACTCAATCAGGATGTTTTTAAGTGTTCTGGAGCTCTGTATATTCTTCCATTAAAATTCTGTCCACAATTTATCTATCTGTCTGTCCATTTGTCTGTCTGTCTGTCTGTCTATCTATCTATCTATCTATCTATCTATCTATCTATCTATCTATCTACCTACCTACCTACCTACCTACCTACCTACCTGTCTGCTGATGCGTGTCAGTACTTCACAGAATGGAACTCTGATCTGAAACTTGTCATCTATCTTAATGAATTAGCTACAAATGGCATCAACTGACACCTACAGTAGCCTTACATGAAATACATAGACTCGTTTTGCAACCACTTCTCTTCATTGCTCTTTAGGGTAAAAAAAAAAAAGATCTCAAACAACAAGCAGAAGAGTGTGATCAAGGAAGGCATTATATATCTTGTGGCACTGAGAAACCTCAAACTCACTTCAGGGAGAGAATTTTCAATGAAGAACATTACATAAAATATCACAGTTTTAAACCAAAAAGTAGTTATCTTTAATTTATGAAGTCTCTTTTTTTTTTTGACTGCAGACTGGAGAAAGGTGCTTTCTTGTTTAAATTCTATTTCTATTTAAAAAATTAAAATAGTAGAAAAAGAATTACTCTATGAGGACACATACTACCTTCGACATACTCAGGCAGGCATAGTCCCAGGCTGAAGCAAGGAGCAGGCTGGACTGATGAAATAGAGTCAGTAAATTAGTCATATTCTTTCTTCTCTCAGCACTGGCTCCAAGTCTGAGTTGTACAGAAAATTTTGCATTGTATTATGCAGTTACTGCTTGTCAGATGTAGTGTAAGCTACATGGGCAAGTGTAGGGGCCACGTATACTGCCTTCCCCAGTGGGTCAGAGATGTCAGTGAGGAATGCAGCTCATGGCTTAACTTTCCTCTTTATAACTCCTTGTTGAGATGCAAGATACAAGTTCCTAGGCAGAGGTTAGGATTTTTTTTTTTTAGATAGTAGTAATTGCATTTTTTCATAAGTATTTGAATGCAGTTCTGGTAAGGAATCTGCCAGAGCAGCATTTTTTCCCACCAGAAAATTCCCTTTTGTCAAAAATGGAAATATTTTGTGAAAACATATCTATTTCAAAATAATAATATACAAACCAACATTATTAGCCAAATCAGACAGTGTCAAATTCTACCTGGTTCAAATATGTGAAGCTATGTGGCAATGGCAGGATGGATACTCAGTTTCTTAGAGCAAAAGATGTCCAAGTTTATAATCCAGGTAAGAGAATACTCCATATACTGAACCGTGATTTGCTCTTAAAAAAAAATAATCCAACAGAGGTCTTCATTTGATAGTGAAGGAATACACAAGTGCAAAAGAAACATCCCTAGAATGAATTAGAGGGTGGATTTTAAAAGACTGTTGATCGCTGTTGTCAGAACTGAAAACATACAAAGGTTTCCTTCCTCGTGCAATTGCTACTATTGTGCAAGTGGTTCCCAGCATGGTAAACAACAAAGGTGAGATGGTGACAGAGACAGCATGGAGAAATATGTATTTATTTGTCAATGCCATTTTGGTTACTATTGCTACAGATAGATTTGATATTGGATATGCAGTGTTGGATATCATTAACATTTATGAGTAAATTCAATAGTGGGTATCACCATCAGTTCTTTTACCAAAGACAATATTAATGAATTCTGTATTTGACCAAATACCATCCATTTAATGTTCAATTACACCTGAAAGAGCACTGATTTTGGCAGGGCTAGAGTTAACTTTCATCTGGGTAGCTAGCATGGGGCTATGTTTGGATTTGTGCTAGAAAGAGTTTTGATGACACAGGGATGTGTTGGTTATTGCTGAGCAGCTCTTACACAGAGGCAGTTCCTTTCCTGCTTCTCACCTCATCCCACCCATGAGTGGTCTGGGGGATGCACAAGAAATTGGAAGAGGCCACAAGCTGGACAGCTGACCCCATCTTGGGTCAGGTTCCACACTATATGACACCATGCTTGGTATATAGAGCAGGGGGAAGACAAATAAAGGAGTGGATGTTCAGGGTTGTTGATTTTGTCTTCCCAAGCAGCTGCTAGGAAGTCCTGCTTCCTGGGGATGGCTGAGCTCCTGCCTGCTGACTGGAAGCAGTGAATGAATTCCTTGTTTCGCTTTGCTTGTGCGTGTGGCTTTTGCTTTACCTGTTGAACTGTCCTTATTGCAACTATCGAGTTTCCTCACTTTGCCACTGAGCAGGGTAAGCAACAGGCTGGACAGAGTAGCAGACAGCTAATGCTGTTAAAATCAAAGTGAGGAAAGGGAACTGACCTGATGTGAAGAAGCATTTTAAAAGGCTTGGTACAGTCCTCTTCTAATGTAATTTGCAAAGCTGCTGATTTTTGGAGTTTCTTTTCAGGTGTCCCTTGGATCTTCCCTACTGTAGAAATATTAAATAGAGTTTCATGACTGAATATTGAAATCTGAAACTACTGCTAGATGTGTTCTCTTTTCCAAACCACAGAAACGTTGGAATTGACCTGAGTTCTAACTCATCAGCTTAACTCTGCTGAATGTTGCACTTTATTCCATTGACTTGTTTACCAAATAGTCTCAGGTGCTTGGCATCTTTCCGCCACTGTTGTTGAATACTCTTGCAGAAATACTTTGCAATCACTTGACTGAGAACCATTCATTGCAAAACAACCAGATGAGTTAATGGCTCACATTTGGCTTCTTCTCTTTTCAGTCTTGTTTCCTAAGAAGGTTTGAACGTGTAAGTTCATGTGCATCTTTCCTGTCTGTCTCCTTGGATATTTTTCAGCTATTGGCTAGTTTTAACTGTATCTGACTCATAAGAGTCCCAAGGGTACCACAGGTTCAGTGGAAATGGTCAAATGAGGAAAAAGGTGTTGCAACACCTATTAGACAGGAGAGAATATAGACAAGCCTTATCTATAGTTATCAGTGCTGCTACAGAAATCTCTGAGGCACAGCCCACATGGGATTTGGCAACTGTGCCAGAAGATCCAAATTTGCAGGCAACCAAGATTTCTTGGTCTCATTTCTTCTAGTTCTGTTCTCTCTGACTTCCCTCTTTTCAAGAAATTCAGCGCTTTAACAAAGGAAGTCGGGGGACTTCTAAAAAAATGTATAAAGACAGAGTCCCAAGGATGCTTTTTTTTTCCCCCGGGGAAACACTGAATGTGTATGGCCTAGTGCAGAATTGCAACAGGTAGAATCTAGATAATTTAAATTTTTAAAAGTGAAGCAAGTGTGTCATACATGGATCTGATTCTATTCAAGAATTTAAATCAAAACCATCCTAAACGTCAAGTTTCCCCAGATTCACATTTTTATTTTATGCGTTGAGCTACGCAGATTACATACATCAAGTAAGATGGATCTGATCTTCTGTGAAGAGTAATTCAGGAGTTCCTAGAGGTGTGTAAAGTCAGTTAGCGGCAATAGCAACTCATTTGTTCTTTGCCAGCGGATCATAAAGAAAAATTGGGAGAATCACTGCTTTTAATTTTGACCTGTTTTCCACCAGATGGTGCTCCTTCCCTTATCCTGAGGTTGTTTTTCCTATCACGTAATATAGAGCTGTGTCTCTATGCCCAGCTCTCTGTATCTCTTTGTCTGTCTCTACCCACACTGTGTACCTGGATGCATTGCACTGGGTCACTGTCTCTGGTCAGCTCTTCTTGCACAGGTCTGACCTTGTTTGTGCATGGCTGCTTTACAGGATGTTTTGGGTCTGTTTGATTCTTCAAAACCTTATGCATTATGAAACTGTGATATTGCAGCTGAGTCCAATAGCAATGTGTCAGTACAGCCCTATGCTTTGCTACCACCATACATATTCACCTTTATAGCACTGTCTGAGACAGCAAACCAAGAAAATTCCACACTCCAGCATGACTGTTAGAGGCCATGATGTATCCATCAAGTGTGGGATTATGACCTGTGATAGAATGTGTTAGCTCTTTGGAAATCAAGTATTGGTTTCTCCAGACAAGGTCTGTATCAGTGTAAACAAGTGGATGACATACCAAATTAATAACAAAGACTGAGTCAAGCAGGAAACAATACTGATTTTACAGTGTCTACATCCCATGTATTCCAGAGCACTTGCTGCACTTACCTGGACACTGGGTTGTTCGTTCCCTGCTGTGGGTTGATCTTGCATCAGCCAGAACCAAGGCACTTTGGGTCACCCAGGGCAGGTCACCAAAGAGTTCTTGTAACTTCCATTTTGTCTAGTGCCAGGAACACAGCAGTAAAGAATGTTTTAAGGGAACTTTATATCTTCTAAGAGCTCTGAAAAGTATAAAAAGATAACACAATGTCCCATGACTTTTTCTCTGTCATTTTAGATGTATGAAGCGATACTATGCAGAATAGCAGAGACAATGAACCGCAAATAATGTTACTGGGACTTTACAAGACTCCAGTCACTGGATACTTAGTGGACACTACAGGGCCAGGTGCAGTCCTTCAGCCATCAGAATCCTCACCCTGCTCACAGTCCTCCGTAGCCTTCAATTCTGCCCTTTTCACGGATCTCCTATTAAAAACAGCTGAAACAACTGAGTATATATTTTGCTGTAAGGCTTTCCTTTTATTTCTTTCTTCCTCTCCATATATTTAGCCTGCTGTCAGTTCCCACACTACCTCCCACTCCCCAGTGATGGTGCGTTACTGGTCTTGCCGAGGAGATACTACATGGCTCAGTGATTAAACCAGTGTCAGGAAGGGATGAGTGGGGGTTCCAACATCTGATATAAATACATGGTGAGCAGCAGGAGTCCCTTTTTTGTAGGGCTTTTGTGCTTTGCTGTTACTATGTCACTGGGCTAGGAAAAAGGCAGGTAAGAGATTGTAGTTACAGAGCTATGCCTTTTCATAGGAAGTTCTTGAAGTGTTTTATGAGACTGAGAACTATCACTCCCCCAGTCACCTCTTCATGAAATAGGACAGACATTTCCCCAGGCTGCACAGTAAGTCACTGTTGAACAGGTATGCCTGGGCTTTAACTTGCAACTCTCTAATGCATTTTAGGAACTCTGTAACAACAGTAGACTTGGAAGAGAATTAAATTGATTCAGGAAAACCCTGGTGAGACCAGATGACTATAACAAACCTAAGAATTGTAACTGTTGAGTCCTATTCTCTCCTGTTGAAGGTTGCTCATTCACATATGTCCTTCCATCCATAGACCAAGAGCCATCTTAAAAACAGCTAGGATGTTTGTTAGGAGTGTGAACTAAAGTTCCTTTCTACTTCTTTCCTTTTTCCCCCAACCTTTTAGTGGAAGAAAAACATTTTCAAATGTGAATAATTTTAATTTTCTTTTCGGTTTGTTTTTAAGCTTGTCTGTTTTTTCATGACCTGTTTGCCTTATTTATAAGCAATTGTGGATATTTAATTTTAATAGCAAAAATATTACACTTTACTTACTGTCAAGAAGCTGAATTCTAGAAATAGCTTCTTCACAAACCCTCCATTTGGAGGAATGGGCACCAATTGCACAGACCTTGAGACTCATCCTGAGCCGTTTTTTCCTTGATGTTTTAGTGATGTATTTAGTCATGTGATCTGTTGTGATGTCTGTACGTCCTGGTTTTTCAAATGCCTATGTGCTATAACCTTCATGGACAGATCCTCTCTTAAAGCAAAAAGGGGCAAAAATAATATTTCCACGTGTCTTGGGTTGAGCTGG
>VWZD01005066.1:12891-32240 GCA_013396695.1 Sakesphorus luctuosus | reverse complement strand
GGTACAAGAAAATCAACTCCAATCTATTGATAGTCTTATAAAACCAAGTAGATATATAATGTTAGAAAAATATGCTACAAAAATTTAATTTCTCATGGCTTATTTACTCTGGAAAAGTACCTAATTAAAGAAATATTACATTTTGATATGAAAATAATGACTTTTCTATCTTATTTAAAGATAAGTTTTTTGCACCAGCTCATGAACTAGGTGGTTTTGGTATTTGTTTGGGTTTTTTTCTCCCTAGGTATGAAAGCATACAGTTTACAATAAGATAGATAGAATACACTATTTGTAAATTTAACAAGGGAAATAAATAAATTTATGGAAACCAACTGACAAAATGCTTCAGAGACTTTTTTTTTTTTAACAGAAAACTGTGTGGAAGAGGGAAAACCAAACAATGCATGTACTTGTGTTTAAAGATATTGAGGGGTTTAAGACCTTGCAACTTGATGGTTGAACCAAGAAATTATATTTTAAAAAAGCAATGCTGTGCATTGCCCAGTAGAATAAATAATTGCTTCATAATAATAACACACATTTGGGATATGGAGAAAAGCAACAACACAAATCTCAGTATCACACATATCAAGCAATGCAAGCAAAAATACTTCTAACTTGTTTTGAATGTTTCAGTCCTGAGAGAGAGTGTCCAGGTCAGAGACATATATTCTCATATATTCTTAAAAATATAAGGAACCTCAAAAATACTTAAAGATATAAAAAATTTAAAAGAACAACAACAAAAACCACATGAACACAACAAATAAAAACACATCTATATTGTCATAATATGATATGGTCACTTCAATGGAAAATGAAAACTAGCATAAGCAGTAGATAAAAATTACAGAATGAGTAAGAGTAGTGTGGGGAAAAGTCCTCATTCAATGCAACTAGCTGACTAGAATCAACCTATATTTTTTAGCCTCAAGTCTCAGGTTTTTGGGAAATGGTAAGCTAAAAGAACAAACTAACCAACAGGAAAACCAAGTTAATATTTGGGTGATGCAGAATATCACTTCACTGTCCTGTGGACAAAGTATGCATTCCTAAATAGTACTTATTTTCATTATATTCCTTCCTTTGTGCAGCATAATGTTAGATGTTAAATTCTTCAGAATGGTTTTCAACATACTTCACATACTTTCATTCATGACAAATAATACAACACCAAATTGCTGGTTTAGTTTGTCTAGCCTTCATACCTCAAAGGAAAAGGTAGAGGGCTAGGCACCTTTATTCCTCCACTATGTCAATTATGATCATTTCTGTAAAGCTGTTGATGTTACTATTATTGTTTGTGTTGTTACTAATATTTATTTTGCTTTATTTTATTATTTGTAATTTTTTAAGGAAGGTAGTCCTGGTATTTCATTAGTTATAGCTGTACACTTTTCAGCAAATCCAAGAAGTGTCATCTCAGAAGTATAATGATAAATATTGTTATCAGATAGTCTACGCAAGAGTGATGAAATGTAAATAATGATATGATTTATCATACCATTAATTAATGATATTCTGGTAATTGCCATCATTTTTTTATGGAAGGTTAAGGAAGTTACTCATCTTTCATTACCTAGCAGAAACATTTTTTTTTTAATCCTAAAGAATATCAGTTTTCCAGAGCTCTTAAAAAGTTTTCTGTTCCATGATATACTGAAAACGTTAAATTAGCTGTAACACTGGCTCTAGTTTGTATCATACTTTGAGCTGAATCAAATGTTGGTTTAACTACAATTCTCATTCTATAAACTGTCATTTAGATGTTGATTTGGTTTTGTTGGTGTTTTTTCCCGTTTTGTTTTTTGGGGGTTTTTCTCCATGCAGTAGAAGATCCTGATGCAATTAATTATGTTTGTGGAGCTCCAGTAGTACAACAGATTCAGAATTCTCTGTTTCAGTGTGGAGAAATTCGGTGTCAGAGGTTACCAAAAATGCCAGCTCTAACACTCTGTTTTATCTTAATCTCCCTACTGAAGGATAAGATGCCATATATATGCAGAGCTCATCCTAGCAGCTGTAATTTATCAAAGGCCACCTGATATTATCTTAAACTATTATTCTCCTGAGACTTACTGATCCTGTGACTGCATAGATAGGGGGCAAGTATTAAAAATAAAAGCATAGGAGCACATTAAGTTTTGCCTTTTAGAGTTTCTTTGAGTCTCAGAGTCCTACTGTCAGTAAAGGTATTCCTTAACTTCACCAAACTAAAACTAGATTGTTTATTTTGTCATTTGAAGGTCTGTTTGACTTTCTCCTTTGCTTTCACAGAAATCTAAATTCATGCTAAACTTACAAGCTTTTCTTGTCAGTATTAGAAAAAGTTAAGTCTAACTTAGAAGTGATTCTAATGAATCAGTGGCATTGTGTTTAAGTAAAACCAGAACGAGTTTAGAATCAGGCTGATTGAAACTAGCAAATACAGTATGTCAGTCTGCAACTCAGAGCTAAAGTACTTTTCTACCCACTGTGTACCTCTAGCAGCTATCTCTGGTTGTTGCTCTCCCATCAGCAAATGTAACCACTTAAACTTGATCCTACTGTCCAGACCACTTATATGGATAAAAGACAGTAGAGATCTGTCTTAATTCATGTGGGACACACTTAATGCTTCCCCCAGAGTGGAAATGGTTTTTCTTACTAGAATTATCTGCTTTCTGTTTCTTACACCAGCTCTTTACCTGTTCCTATGTCTTGTAAAGAATACTTGCAAATGTCTATCTAAAGCAGATCCCAATTATGTACAATTAAGCACAGGCTGTTGAAAATTCATAGTATATGTACTGTCATTCTCAACACCATTGGTCTTGTCTTGAGTTGGAGAGGATGTGAAACAGGGAGCAGTTTTCATTTGCACTTGCACGGAATATTTCTTAGTGTTCCGTAAAAACACAGAAGTCGGGTTAACCTCAAAGTGCAAAACCTATTTGTCAGAGATGAAATGTGCATGGAAACAGCAAAACCCTGTTTGCATAAAACCCTGCAGATACATATGAGCAAAAGCTGGATTCTGTCACTACAGCTCAAATCCAGAGAGAAGCATTCTTTGTGAGCCATCCTGGTAAATAAAAGCTAAGTGAGAAATCTGCAGCTGGATCCAGGGTTCTAAAATCTGGCATTCTGGAAAATAGCCCAGGGTCTGGGTGCACCCCAGTCATTCCATACATTATCAGTTTTGAGTAGCTGGAGGTCTGATGTCTCACATGAAATATAAACATCTCTCAACTTGTTTGGAAAGTCACAGGTCCACTGCTATTATCCCACTGGTGACTGGTACTTTAGCTATCCTATGGGATGCTGTCATATCTCTCTACTTGTCAGTAAGCAGAAGGGAAAACCACAAGAGTACCTGTATATGTTTACTTTCCCTTGCCTGCTGCTTATTTAGCTCATCTTCTTGTCTGTTTATTGGTCTTACCCATTAGAAGTTGAACTAGCTAACACTGTTCCATTCTTGTCCAGCCTTATAAGGATTTCCTACTCATGAAAATTTAGATCACACTTCCTACACATTCAATGAAGAATAAGTGAAGGCTTGAAGAGCTAAGTTTTGGCAAAAGATATTATTTTCATTGAATTTTTACTTGAAGGTAATATAATATTCATAAATCTTATAGGAATATGAAAAATTGTTACAAACTTTGCAATAAAAATATAATTATTTATCATATCTAGCTAATTAAGAATTGCTGCAGAATTACTAGCATGAGCAGGTCTGTTTCAGAGTGAGAAATTAAGGCAAAATTGTTAAAATCACTTGCCCTCAGCTGCCTAGAAACCTGGCAGAAGCAGTAGAAATAAATGGTAAGTCTTCTTGAATCCCTTTCTCAGTACACTGAGAGAGATCATTTCTCCCATTCTTCTTTCAAAATGCCACTAAACTGTTTGAAACTCCCAAAAACTGACAAAAAATGTCTGTTTATAATTTGGTCACCAGGTCAACCTTGCAGTTAAGGTTTTGTTGTTTTGTTTTGTTTTGTTTTTTTTCCCAGCAATTTGACCATCCTTTTCATTAGTAGTGTTGACCAATGATAGCTATTTGAACAGAGAGTATAGGATACTCAAAAGTAAACTTCATAGCATATATTAAAAAATTCATCTTGCACCACATCTTGAAAATCCAATTCTTGTAAAAGGAAAATCATTAGAGAGACACAAGTGCTCTGAGGACAGATTTGGAAGCGCATACGGGTTATTTTCAATTGAAGCATAAAAGAGTTTTAAATCAATTTCAAAGTTCAATACTCTCCAAGGGAGGGTAATGAGTAAAGTATTTACAGTAGCTCTGTTTTCCCTGAGAATAATTTTTTTTTCCTGCTTCACCTGTGAGATTGTACCCTTACATTTTCTGGATGGATAAGAAACTGGAGAACAATATGCAAGCACCTGAGAGGATCATAACAGAAGAGCAATGATTCTGTATTCTGACAAGCCTTATGCAATTGCATCCAAAGTTCTGACTTTTTAAATTTTCACCAAATAACCTTGGTCCATATGGTCAATGAATAGTACTTCTTTAAATGAACTAATTAGTGAAAAAAGACAGAAAACATGCTGAACTATAGAGATAAAGGATTTAAATTCTGTTCATTGAACTCTGACCAGGTAGTTTGTTGACTCAGAGGAGAACTTTCATGAGCTTTTGTCAAAATTTTTTCAAAGCTGACAAAATAGGTACTGTGGTCTGGTGGAGAATTAGTTTAAAATAAATTAGTTCACTTATGTCCAAAATGTTACAAGATGGGAAAAGGGAGAAGTGAACATTCTTACCAGGTTATTTTGAAGACATTCTGATATTGGAAACATCAGAAGCATTGCCAATAAAGAAATTGTGAAGCAGAGGTAAAGTCATCCAGGCAACATAAGAATGTAAAAGATAGATATTATAGATAAGACAAAGGTTAAAAAGTGAGCTATATATGTTCCCTTTAGATTATATTGAAATTAATGAGAAATATTCTTTGCTTAATTATGCATGGCTTTCTGCGTGTCATGGGTTAAGGCAACAGGCAGCTAAACAGCACAGAGAATCTTGGTAACTACTCTACCCCTTCCCAGTGGGATGAGGAGAGAATTAGGAAAAAAAAAATAAAATTTATGGGTTGAGACTGTTTATAGGAAAGAAATGGAAGGGAAAATAACAATGATGATGATGATAATAGTAACAATTAAAAAAATAAAATATACAGAGCAAATGATGCAAAGCGCATTGATACTTGCTCACCACCTGTCAACTGATACCCAGCCAGTCCCTGGCCAACTTTTTACCTAGCTTTATATGCTGAGCATGATATGAAATATCCCTTTGGTCAGTTTGGGTCAGCTGTTCTGGCCATGTTCCCTCCCAACTTCTTGGGCCCTCCTAAGCCTACTCACTGGTGGGGTAGTGTGAGCAGGTGAGTAGTCCATGACTTAGTGTAAACAGTAAGCAACCAATAAAATGTCAGTATGTTATGAATATTATTCTCATCCTAAGTACCAGCTGCTACAAAGAATATTAACTCTATCCTGGATTAAACCAGGACAGCGTACTAACAAAAAAAAATGTTATCAGGAATTCTACTGTTAAATTGCTTCCGTTAAAGGTGATGCTAAACTAAAAGGCTAAAAAGGGATATTTAGTGAAATTTTTCTTTTTAAAAAATCTGTCAGATAGACCATACGTAACTGTTGCTTCTGCTTTTTAAAGAATCTGCCACTATTTATTTAACATGCCATGACTATCTTATTAAACTGGAATTAAATGCCTCTCCATCTGGAATGTTACTGCTCCATGTTTTCCTATGGCTAAGGGCAAAATATGATTGTTATACATTTAAAATATTTCTGTTCAGTTTAATTTTATAGAATATGACCTTATCGTTCTTCATCTCTTACCTGCAGTCAAAGTAACAGAACCACTGTGGTTTATAAACTCTCAATTTAGTGAAGCTCTTCGGAAAAAATTTGAAACTCTGCTAAGTATTAATATATACCACCAGGATGCACCTTCCCTGTAAGTGTTCAAGGCCAGATTGGATGGAGCTTTGAACAACCTGGTCTAATCCCCATGTCAGGGGTGTTGGAACTAGATGATCTTCAGATCCTTTCTAACCCTAACCATTGCATAATTCTATGATTTTATTAATACCTTGAGGTATAAATGTGTCATCTTGTGAGTGTGTCTACAGAGAGACGGTGAAGCTGAGTTGCTCTGGCAGCACAAAAAAAGGATTCATAGATAGCTTAAGGAGTAAACTGTATCTTGAAGGGAAATATCTTTTCTCGTGGTATAAATCAGATATTGCACTTATCCTTTTGCTATTAAATATAATTTTTTCATGCAGTCACAGTACTTTGCTCCCTTTACAGATGTGCTTGGTATTGCAGGGAGGGGGAAAAAAAAAGGTGGATTTACACTTGGTGCTCACACTATGAATTTCAATTGTCTTCTCTCCTAATGTAGTGACACTTTGATGAATTCTGGAACAAGGCAGTACAATGCAGAGAGAAAGTTTGAGTCATGGTTTCAGGACACATGTTTCCATGAAATTAAGAAGCATTTGGGATTCAAATTTGGATTTCTCCTTAACATTTTTTATTTTACATCTCTCATATTAATGGAAGTTGAATATAGCCCTTATAGCCAGTACAATTAAACATCTAAGCAATGCTTAGGCACTTTTAAGGTTAATTATTTATTCTTAAATGCTATATATATTCAAATTTCTGTTTGATCTTACAAAATTGATCACATTGTAGAAATATATAAAATTTTTACTCATTTTTAAAATTCTCTATGTAAGTATTGAAATTTTGCAAAATTTGATACTTTCACAGTTGATCTAAATTCTGATGAGAATAATACTGGCTTTGACAGAATTAAAACTTCCTTGGCTTAAACACAAACTTATCTAAATAAAGACTGGCTAAAAAGTAAGGGAGCTGTAATTTGGCCTCAAATCAAAGAAATTTTCAGACATCTATTTTAATCAACCATCAATCTCGGTGTTTTTTCCCTGGAAAAGTGTGATTAATGTTGAATGTGAGTTAGTATAAGAATTCTAAATTAGCATTCAGCAGGAAACAGTAATAGAACATTGGAAAACTCTTCTGGAAAGAATTAACTTGCCACTCTTCAGCAGCCCAAGTAGAACATTGTATCTTAGTTCTGGAGAATTCTGTGGACTACATTTCATTGAAGCAAAAACAATGAAGGAAGGAAGGTTGTGGTTTTATGACAGGCTCACTTAAAACTGTGGTAAAAAAAGTGAAATTTAGTGGCCAGTACTGAAATTTTCTATACCCACTGGACCCACAATATTCACTCCCTTTTCATATTTTTGAGATACACAGATGTGTACACACATAGACAAACATATGCAGACAAATACATCTTTCACATGTGGCTGTGCATTGGAGGAATGAAATAAAGAATACCTGCTCATGAGAGCTACATCTGGGGTTTTCTTCAAAATGAAACATTTTCAGAAAGCTAACATTGTCAGGATGGGGGGAGAGCGTTGAGCAAACAGTATTGAGAGAGAAGTGCTTGCTGACAGGTTGACAAAAGTACATGTAGCCTTCCCTTTTACAGGAGAGAGGTTAGGCACTACACCACCACAGCAGACAAGACCTTGGGGTATTACACAGCTATCCATTCGCAGCTTTCACAGTGATGAATGAGGTCTTAGCAGATGCCTTGCAGAGAACTGGCAAGACAGAGACGCAGAAAGGAGATTTCTCATATGTCTGCCCTTTCCCCTGCCTCACATTGGGTGAGGCAGGTGATTAAAAGATAAAGTCTTGGGATATTTAATCAAAGCCATCTGCTCCTCCTCTAGTCAAGGAAGAGAAGTCCTCAGAAGCTTAAGGAACATGAAGAGTTGGTTTAATCAGAACTTAAACAGAAATATTATTGTAAAAGCACTCAAGGGCTCTGAGGACAATGCCCCTATTCATTGCGGAGTTCCAGATTTATGGATATAACTTGCTTAACTGATTCTCAGGCTTCAAAATATCCTCAGTTACATTAAGCAAAATTAGAGATTCAATAAAATCTTATGGTTTGGAGCATGAGGGGGAAAAAGAAGCCTAAAACTGTCACCAGATACTTAGCTTAAGGGGTATTAATTCAATAGTTCTTCTTTATGAGGCTTCTTGCAGTTTCTTTTAAATCATTGAATACTGGCTGAAACCAAATGGAAAATGTCCATTTCTGTCTGGTGATGACAAGCCTTGTTCAGAAGATTATTAATAATGAAATTAATAAATACATTTTTAACCTGAGGGGTTTTTTTTCCCCTAATCTTTCATAATAAACAGGAGATAAAAGCTAAAAGTGTATTCTGGCATTAGCAGCATTTGAGATAACCGTGACAAAAACTTTACAAAAGTAAACACTCCTTTTAAGGAAAAAAAAATAATAAATACCCCATACCCTGGGGAAACTGAGAAGTTTACTTTATACAGATCTGTTCCACAAAAATAAAAAAAATTCTAATTTCACCAGGTTGTGAATGGGAAATGATGACCAGCTTCTTCAGTTGAAATGCCTGCTTTAGTCTGCTTGTGTTGATGTAGGAATGATAGTCGACAGACTCTTGGGCATTTCTGATAATCACAGTGGAAGGCTGCCTGGTATTGCAGCAAAGGTTTGGCTGTCTTGCTCCTGTATTTATTACATTGCTTTTTCAAAGCGTTGGTGGTAAATCAGCCACAGTCATTCAATGAAATTCAGTAGTATTTTGAGATGCGCAAAATTTTCATCATTGCATGTATTTATGGAGACAGTATATATTCATTCTTCCTAATCTCCCTCTGATTTCACATGCAAATACTGCCAGGCTCACTCAAGGCCACAGGATTTAGTTACTCACTTGACTGAAAAGCATGTCAATGCAAATTCAGGCTGATAAACCAGCACACAAATCTCCAGGGCTTCAGTAAGTTCTAATTCAGCTACAGTAGTACCAAAACAAGATAGCAATTATGCAAGGAATCATCTGAAAGGTTATTTTTAATTTTTAATTTCTGCCTCTGTACAGCTGGGTGTTGGAAGTAAAAAGCAAGATGGGGCAAGTGTCCCCATTAGCCAGACCTTTGGAAACCAGGCAGCATACTGTACTGAGCATTATGCTGCAGACATTTCACAGTAAATTTATCAGTGTTAGCCCTGAAAGCAAATGGTTTTCTGGTGTGATGGAATGTTCTTTTTAATATTAGTATATCAAATATTTTTGGCTCTGACAGTGACAGCAAATTAGTGCTGACTGTATAAAGGCTGGGTTGTGTGCAAGCTTGGGGACATTAAAAGGGCTCTGCTGATTGCCATCAGTCCTCACCTCCAGGACTGTCTTGTCCTGAATTCAGGCTTTGCCATGGAGTCAGATGAGCTGAATTCTCAACTCTCAACACCATCCACTGTTTAACTCCTTGTACAATGCCTTTATAGAGGCCCTTTAACAGACTTATTTACATAAAAGATTTGATTTTGTTTACTCCCATTTGGCCTTGGTAAACTTATTTTTCCTCCTTATTAAGCAGCTGCTCAGCAATCCCCCAGTACTGAGAGCTAGTATTGTTCCTGTGAAGCCATAAACCCTTATAGGTGGCTCTTTTAGAGCCTCTGTAAGTCTGTAAAGATGAGGAGGCTGCTGTCACACCCTTGACAGGCCTGGCTGCCCCTGCCTGACCTGTTCTGGGACTTCCCCATCTTGCCTACAGCCCAAGACTCAGTGTCAGCTCCCCAGGGCCATCAGTCCCTGTCCCCAGCAACAGCACAGCAGGGCTGGTCTGCAGGTCCTCACAGTCCTGCCCAGCCATGAGCCCTGCCAAGCCAGGCCTGCCCATGGACCCACAATCTATACTGTCCCTCGTCCATTTCCACCTCCAGGGAGGTGCCTGATCCCTGGGGCTGAGCTGTACCTAGTGGCCACAGCTGTCCTGCTCCTGTCTGGGGTCATGAGATGGGCAGTGACTGTCTGTCTCTGCCTTAACACCTTGGAAAGAATCCCTCTGGAGGCCAGCAGACAGCTGCTGACATTTGCAATGCCCTGACCACATGGTCAACATCTCCGAGACAAATGAGAAGAGGCAGGGAGTAAAACACTGCAAGTCAATTGGTTGTACTCATGAATTGTTAGTTGCTCCCTGTCAAAGTTTTGGCTCAAGGCAGGTAATCCTGTCCCAAACATAGTCTGGATATTAGCCATTTCCAGAAGACAGTTTGGGTGTTTCTACCTTTTTCTGAGGTGGGCGAGTGAGTAATAAAATTACTACTTGCTCAGCGTGGTCACTTTGTATCTCATGTCAGAGAAAAGTCCATGTCACACTTAAATTACTAGTGTAAATGAAGCCAAGATAAACTCTCTATCCATCTTATGGGCTTGATTTGGTTTTCTGATCATCCAGTTGCTGAGGTTTATTGGAAATTAACTGAGGAGTATCCAGCCAGAAACCCCAGAAGCCACAAGGGGAAGCCTTGGGTAAACAATCAGTTTTCACTGACATCTCAAAGATCTTAAGGCATCTGAAACATCACTTGTATTGTAACAAATGGGCAATTGAATGAAGACCTTTGTTGCAGGCCACTGCAACATAGCACCTTTTGAATAAATTGACAAGTGATTTTAGTGTGGAAAGATGCATAACACAGCTGTAATTGTCACTGATTTAATTTATAGAGTTCTAAAATCTTGGGACACAGTTTTGAAAATCAACACTTCAGTGTAACACAACTGAAGATGTGATCACCGGAAATGTTTCAATTAAAAATCATCTAGTTTGAAATTAAGGGGCTTTGTTGGTGCATATTTTAACTACTGTTTTCTGTTCTCCTGTCGGTATGATTCAGCCCAACCTAGTTGCGTTATATTGCAGAACACATAAAAGTAATTTTTACACACCTGTATGGAATACCATTAAAAGCTTTGTGAAATTAGTTGGATTATTTTCTTAATTGCCCAGAATTAGACATGTAATGTGGCACTGAGCATCCCAAATATTTCAATAGCAAGTATCACTACACAGAAATAGTCAGTTCTGTTTTAACTGGGCAGCTTTGACGGTATCGATGTTTTATGTGAATTTCCATATTCATGATTACACATTTTAATTACTCTAAAAATGCCTGGACACAGAGTGATACACTTCCAATTACATCAAAATAAATGAATGGATAGCAGTAGTAATGTTCATTGTTTCTCATGGATACACAGACCAACACACTCTTAATATAATCTCCATGTTTGGGCAATATACCTTTAAGGCCTCAAGTAGAATGAAAATTAGCTTTCACATTACAAAGCCTGGATTCAAAGTGTTTCCATGAGTTTGCCACAGCAATCAAATATGAAGAGAAGGAGCAAAATAAGACATGAGATATAAAGGGCTATTAGCAGGCCTTGAGTTAGTGTCACTAGATCTTCACCTGCATCAGGCTGGACACTATCACACTATCCAACACTGTCTTTCTTTGAGCTGTTTGTATAATTTAGTAACAGGTGCCTTCATCTCTTACAGATGGATTGACAGAATCTGAAACCAAACTGAAATTGCACCATTCATGTAGGCTTATCACTGGTCTTTTCTCCAACTACCTCAGCAGTGGGTGCTTGCCATTTGGTTGTCATTTAAGTTTCTGAATACTTGAAGCCAGCAAAATAAAAAAAAATAATAAATGAATAAACAATCAACCAAACAAAAAAAAAACAAATCAACCTTTTGAGAACACACTGCCCAACTGATCACAGAACAAAATATTTTGTAGTAAAGGCATTGCTTATTTCTACTATTCCTTATCCTTTCCCCTCTCCAGTACTTTTCAGGATCCTATTACTGAAAGAGGTTGGTGACATTACATTTGTGACAGCCATATCATTGTGTTGAAACATTCATATTCTCTTTTTTCTTTTGAAGGGCAAAATACTAAAGTGACATCCCTTAATGTTTGTTTGTTTCGTTTCCAAATGGCAAATCAAAGTCTCTTTCCTATGAGACTGGCCAGCTTGCTTTCTCTTCAGAAAATTGCAGCTAGCAGTTTCATACAGAAATTCTGCAACTTGAAAATTGCCATTGGGTTAGAAGTGACAATATCAGGAGATTTCTTTCCATGTTTTTCTTTATTTTTCCAGAAAAATAATTTATGGTTTTTTATTATTTTTCAAAAATAAACCATAAAATCCAAAACCTAAACCAAAATGATGGACAAAGCATTAACAGGTTACTCTTCATTTGCCTGCACAGACTACTCAGATGTGACAGCAGCGCTGAGAAAGGATAAGGAGATGGAAAGACAGACTGTTTGCATTTAAGTTAAACCATGCACCTAAAGAGTTGTCACACTTAAAAACTTCAGAGCCAATGTTCATAAAATGTAAAAGTATTCTGGTAGTGTTAGACCTTGGCAGGACTATGAGGAAATAGTATTGTCTTGTTTTCAGTTTATGCTGACTAGCTGACATTTCTGCCTCAGTCTGTCATGCAGTAATCATTAAAGGAGCCTGGCATTTCACAAAATTTGGTAAACAAATGAGAACTATGGGGATTTTTTTCCGTTTTTTTTTTTTCCTCAGCATGTAAAACTATCAAACATGACTTAGAAACTACATTTGCACTCACACATCTACACAGTCTTTTTTTTTTTTTTTGTCCTGTAACCACTACAGCTATCTTAATTGCATCCTGTGCCCATGCATATGTTTATACATTCAGGCACAGGTTTGACATTGCATATGTGTGTAGTAGCTAAAGCAAGGTTATGAGCTTTTCTTTTGCATATGGGCTTGAACAAGATAATGGGAGTTGGGACCTGCCCTTTACTTCTGTGTTGGAACAACCCATTTAGTCGGACAGAAAAACAGAGGCAAAGCCCTTCAGTTAGGTTACCCAGAAGAGCAGTGAGTATGTACATGAGGGAGACTTAAAAGTAAGAGCATTGAAAATAATTTATGTTCAAGATTCTTAAGATAGATTCTAATGGAATTGAGAAATTACCGTCTGGACAGAATCTGAATGTTTATGCTTTAACAGCATTGGTCCTGGATTTAAGAGGATTCTGGATTCGATTTATATATGCACACTAATAATAAACTGTGGATATCTACACTTTGCCAGAAATTATCCAGTCGTTTAAAGCACTGGTTTTGTTTTTACGAGCCAGTGTCTCTTTTGAAACAGGACTAGGCTACTCCCCAAACTCAGACCCAGTATAGTTAAACTGGGTGTTTTGCCACACAAGGCAAGGCTGGAGCAAGGCTAATTAGTTCGCAGGCCATCAATTCCTACAGAATGTATCTACCACTGCTGGGAAAAAAAAGGAGATAATGCTTTTCCTTTCCTTCTCTTATTGTTTTTGCTATATCAATGCAGTAGTTAGAGCTACCACACAAAAATTCACAGAACCACAAAATGACTGAGGTTGGAAAAGTTCTCTGGAAATTGACTAGTCAATCCCACTTACTCAAAGCAGGGTCAGCTATAGAACATTTTTCATGGCCATGGCAAGTTGAATTTTGAATGTCTCCAAGGACAAAGGTTCTGTAACCTCTTGGGTTGACTTATTCCAGTTTATGATCATTGCAGAAAAAAACAAACAAACAAACAAACAAAAAAAAACCAAACCCAAACAAAAGGGTTCAAGTAGGTGAAAATATATTTTCTAAAGTTGAACAATCACAGTTCGTTCAGCCTTGCCTCATATTCCGGGTCCTCAGTCATCTTCATGGCCATTGTCTGGTGTCTCAAATATGCTGTATGTAGAGTCTGCCATGATTTAAAAAGTATAGAGATTTACAGGATCAAACCATTCCTCTTTAGTCACATATTTGTTTTATTTTAAGTAATTTGAGCCTTGTGTGAGTTGAAGGATATTTCAGGAGTTGGCCTCTCTAATTTTTTTTTTAAGGCACAAAGCAAATACAATAGTTATGTATGATTGAATCTTCTCTTTTTGACACATCACAATGCAACTCAACAGTACACAGCTCTGTGATAAGAAGTGCATTCTTTCCAAGTTTGCAAAGGCAGAGCTGTTTCTCAGCAGAAGCCTAGGTTTAATTGTGCTATGAGGGATTTTTATGTCAAATGTTATATACATGTGCTTTCACAGGAGGAAAAATTATGCAGGTTCTTCATAGGCAAGATTTTATCTTCTTTACATCTTACTTGGAAAACTGCCCCTTAGATTTCTCTAACATAAAAATATGATTTTGAAAATTATGTTCTAGCCATAGAGCTTTGAGTTTGTGTATCTCTGGAATCATCCTAGACTGGCATCATTAACACATTTAAAGGCTTAATTAATTGCTGAGAATTCAATAGCCCTGCTTGATGTTTCAGGCAAAATATGTACCTAAGAATGGATGTTCACTTTTGAGATTTAAAGGTGAAAAAAAAAATCAGCATTTTGCTTCTCCCTACTAATTAATTTTCACTCTGACAAAATAGGTGTCACCTAGGTGCTTGATTGCTCACCTGGACAGAAATATCTGTTTTAAACGTTGACTAAAAATATCTCCCACCCATAGCTTTCCCTCTTCCCAAACAATAAAATGAAATAACTTACTGAGAAAAAATCAATTTCTTGAAATGACTTTTAAACTAAATTAAATTCAGTGAGAAGTTTGATATCAAGACTTCTAGAGAGTTCTAGAGAGTAAAGTCATCACTAAACAAAATCAATATAGGGTCCCCTTATTCAAGCTTCTTCACCTATTTACTTCAGCTTTAATCTGGAAGATATATTCTTCCACGGCTTCTTGCTTCCTCCTCAACCTAGCAAAGGAGCATCAGAATAAAGGTTAAAACCATGAGCTGAGATAAGAACAGTTTAATAATTGAAATATAATAAAATATTCTAATAATAATGCTAATAGTAACAAGAGTAATGAAAAGGGAGATAGATAACAAAAAGAGAGAAAGGAGAAGAAAACTCAAGAAAAAAATCAAATGATGCACAATACCATTGCTCACCACTGGCTGGCAGATGCCCAGTCAATCCCCCAGTAATGATTGGCCCCTTCTGGCCACACCCCCGGTTTGTGTATGGAGCATGACACTTTATGGTATGAAATATCCCTCTGGAACAACCCAGTTTGGGGCAGCTCTCCCAGTCATACTCCCTCACATCTTTTTGTGCACCTGCTCAGTGGCAGATCACGGGAACTGAAAGGTCCTTGATGTGAGGTAGTGCACTGCACAGCAGCAACTAAAACATCATGGTTATCAACATTATTCTCACACAGAATCCAAAATACAGCCCTGTACCAGCTACTAGGAAGAAAATTGTCTTTATCCCAGCTGAAAACAGGACAATATGTCACATTTTTTTCTTCATCTCTCAGGTAAGACTTGTCAAAGTGGTGTTAGATTACATCAATGTATTTATATAGTTGGCAACAGGAAAATACAGTGAGCTTAGCAACTCATAAATATCATAAAACAACTCTCTCAGAATAAAAATCTTGGCTCACTACTACCCTGGACTGAAAGTGGAACAATGACCTATGATATAGCTAATAAAATGCTCTATATTCCATTATTACTAGGGTGAGTTACTTTTATCTTTATTCCAACCTTCTTTTTTAGCTGTCACCAAATTCCTAAAATTTACAGCATGGATCTTGAAATTCTGGTTTACTACTGGATTAACACCTTCTAGTATTAAGAGGAAAGATAAAAGAACTCCTTATTCTGAAAGGAAAAGAAAAAAGAAAAGAAAGAAATAGAACTTACATACTGGATATGTGTTGTCTTTCTGTGTTTCAACTCTGGGATCTGGCAGAGGATGTTTGAATTGGCAAGAGTGTTTTTTACCAGATTACTTTTGTTGGGGGAGTTACTTCTATTTCAAAATCTAGAGGATGTATTTAAGATGGGTAGAATAAGACATACGAAGGATGGACTTTATAAACAATAGAAATAAGTTTGATATTATAGTCAGAAATCATATTTATTGTGCAAGCATCATTTATTCATATGAAGTAAATCTATCCGTTGTTTGCTTAGTCCAGACACATTACGCACATGGCATAGAATTACTCTCCTACATCTGGATTCAGATTTCTAATCATGAGCTATGGTGTTGTCCTTGCACTGTGGATTTGTTGTTTGGGGAACCAGTTTTGGGAAAGAAGCCATATGGGTTTTTGTTCTTGAAAATTATACATTTGGGCAAAAAAAGGAAAAGGAAAAGGGACTGTGGGAGAGGGCGATGACCACATGACCCAAAACAAACATAGGAGAATGACCCTAAAATTAAAATGCTACTGATTAAGTATAAGACTTTTTACATTCAGTAAAAATAACATATAAACTGATTGAAATTATGTAGCGATCAATGAGAAAGAAGCAGTTCAATCTTATTACCACAATAGAAACATGGAAGAATGAAGAGAATGAAGAGAAATAATAGAGCTTGTTATTTTTAATGTTAATGTACTTTTTAAATTTCTTGTGCAGAAAAAGAGAAACACTAAAAACATCCACCAGCATAACTGATATTTACTTCGCCATAAAAGATGAAGTGTAGAAGCTAGTTTGGTGCTACTATTATTTGTACCTAATTTGTAACATAAATCAACATCTAGGCCACCCTGTATGTTGCCTAAAGTTAAATTAAATATAAACATTATTTCTGAAAAAAAAAATTCTCTTCTGGGAGCAAAATAATGGATAATAGCTCTGAAACTTCTCTTCATCTTGTGTTCCTTACACTCCCACAGATTCACTCTATGTTAAACTATCTTCAAGATCTCAGCAGTAAATTTAAATCTTGCAATATTGATTTCAGGGATATATTTTCTGCAAACAAACCTAGGTGGCCTGATTTGTGACTATATCTCTTTTTTAATATTTGTGTTTTAAATGGTTCCTAAAAATGCAGATCATGGGACAAATAAGAAAAAACCTGCTAATATAATTATAAATATTTAATTATTAACCAATCATTAAATAGTGCTTGTTTGCATTCTTTTTTCTCAATTTGTAGAACAGATATTAAACTGTGTGAAGTATATGGGCTCCTGTTTCCAAGGAAACAGTATCTGCATAAACAAATTGAAGAATTTGGATACACCAACTTGCAAAAATGAGGACATCATGAAAACAATTTTCTTTGCCTTTATTGATTGAAGAAGAATGAATGATGAGAGTGATCAACAATAGGTTGGTTGAAGTCTGTGCAATGACAAGTGTTTTTTTGACTTAAACTAGACACAATAATAATAAAATAATGATAGGCATAATAATGGCACTTTGATTTGCTGTCTTTACCCACGTAAACATGGGTGACATGTAGACACATTGATCCCACTCAACTTGCAACCTGTCAGAAGTGGAAACTAATTTATATGAATATGAGAGGATAAAAATAGTAAGAAGTCTATATTGTGTCCCTTTTTGGCTCTGAATCACCTTTTTAAATAATAATTCATATTGCTTATAGTCAAATACTGACCAGCCTGAATGAGAGTGGGAGAATCTGGGGTTATTTCCAGGGGAACACTTAGACCTTCTCAACATCCTTGCTGTCTGACAAGGAAATAGATTGAAAACACTGAGAATCTTGAATGGGAGTTGCATCAGTGGGTCACTGTGCATATCTCACTTGTGTTCTTTCTCACCTATCTGGAAGACTTGGAGGAGATACTACCTTCGTCAAGTGGAACAAGGCTGTGAGGTGTCTTGTGTTACCATGTAAAACTCAGCTTTAAAAACTAACAGTGATATCCAGGTTACTTTCTTTCCACTTAAGAGTGGATAATCACACCTAGATGCTACTTGTCTTGATTTTGGATGCCAATATTTTTCAAATAGGCAACTCCATTAAATGTAGATTTCATAAATCAAATGCACTTCCTCTCTATACTTCTTATCTGTGGTTCAGGAAAGCAACGCCTATCTCAGTTGAGCTGATGGGTAATACTAAGGCCTTTGAGTGCAATTGTCAGCACCATTCTGCATCCTTCACGCTCCAGGGTGGCAACATTATAGTGTAGTGAGCATTATCCCTAAGCTAAGTCCATATTTAAAATGCTAAAGAAAACTATATTCGCTTTTGATGCATCCACACTGATTTACTTAAAAAAATCAATAATGTTCAAAACTTTGTAAGGCCAGTCCAAAAATGCCCACTAAAGTAAAAGATAAATATCAGTGACTGAAGACATTGTCTGGGGCACCATCCATAGTCACCAGCACAGAATTATGGCATATAGCCTGTTACCCTTTTTTCAGTATTCTTAAACCTAGCCAGAAAACCATTGTTTAAATATCTTTTCCTTAGATAAGACTGCATTGGCTTTAAATTTGATATATAATTGACTGTGGTGCTGTCTTGAAAACAACAGAAACCTTTTCTGAACTGTTCAATCTTCACATAAGATTTCAAGTTCAGTTTGGTTCATGGTGTGAGACTTTTCGCAGGTAAGAAAAAGTCCTTGTAATAGAAATGAAATACTATCATCTTCATATTGATAGATTTGAAAGCTGGGCTTCCATCTCTATAAATCTCAGATACATTCAATTTGGATGAATGTGATGAACGTACCTGTGGCACCTGATGGTTTATTCAAGTATGTAGAACTCACTGCTTGCACTGAAAATTGCAAATATTCACTTATAAAAATTTGCTTTTGTGTTGTGGGGCTATGTTCTAAATGGAACCTTTACTTGGGTGCTCTTGAGAAAGTCAGTGATGATTGCTTCAGGACTAAACTGATTGTAGACAAAGTTTTATTTACTGTGAAGTTTAAAAACTGTGATAATAATCTTAAAAAATCATGCAGCATTACAACATATTCTATTTTACTTCTTAGGAACCTAGTATTTCCTCTGTCACAAGTTGGACAAATATGGCTCAAAAGAATCAAGGAAAAAGAGTTTCAAGGGTTAAGATAGATATACAAAATAGTTATCTAATATGTGGTCCTGTGAAAGATAAAAATTATAGTACACTAGAGTAAATGTTTTTTGTCTTGAAAGAGAAGAAACAAATTGCAAATTTGCAACTGATGGTAACTGAAAAAAAACAAGTGCATTGACCCAGTTTTGGAGTGGATGATAAACAACTGTAATATTTGTATTGACTGTCTCAAGAACAACAGCTATGTATACTTTGATATGGGGACAGTGTGATGATGAATTCTCTTTCTACGTACAAANGTTGGGTTTTTGTTTTGTTTTGTTGTTTTTTTTCTCTTCTACTTAATATTGCCTTTTAAAAGTGAGTTTTGAAACAATGAGTGGCTTGAAGTAAACTTGTTTCATAAAAATATGTCCCTCAAGGGCTAGAAAAGAAAATGTACTGATGACTGTAAAAAGTTGGATGTTGGAAGAATAATTTTTTGACATTTCTAGAA
>VWZD01005056.1:75847-86866 GCA_013396695.1 Sakesphorus luctuosus | reverse complement strand
TTGTACCACCAAAATCCAGCACAAACAGGTGATTTTATCCTAAATTTTCCTAATTTATGTCTCTGCCTCAGTTTTCTACCTCCAGAAGTCGATGTCCCCATCGCTGTCAGGTGCTGGAGGTGGCACAGACTCATTCCTTGTCCAGCCACGGAGTAACAGATAAAGCAGAAAGGGAATAAAATGTCCTAATACCAAATAGATGGTGCCTACCTTGGTGCCCAGGTGGGCAAGAAGGCCAATGGGCTCCTGGCNGAGAAGGGAGTGGAGCACAAGTGCTGTGGGGAGAGGCTGAGGGAGCTGGGGGTGTTGAGCGTGGAGAAGAGGAGGCTGAGAGGTGACCTCAGCACTGTCTGGAAGTGCCACATCAGGGAAGTTGTGGCCAGCTGGGGGTTGGTCTCTTCTCCCAGGCACTCAGCAATAGGACAAGGGGGCATGGGGGGCTCAAGCTCTGCCAGGGGAAATTGAAGTTGGAGATGGGAAAAAACTTCTTTGCAGAGAGTGCTGAGGGATTGGAATGGGCTGCCCAGAGAGGGGGTGGATTCCCCATCCCTGGAGGTTTTTCAGCTGAGCTTGGCCGTGGCACTGAGTGCCATGATCTGGTGACGGGACTGGAGTTGGCCCAAGGGTTGGACTTGATGATCTCGGAGGGCTTTTCCAACCCAATCCATTCTGTGATTCTACAACACCAAGGAGCTGAGGATGCTCTTCCCGAGCTCCTGCCCAGCCTCTCCTGCAGATTTAGGGGCTGTTGGAGGATAAAGGCCCAGAGTCATCAGCAGGGACAAAGGACAGACGCTGCTAAATAAAGTTGCCATTATCCCTGTGCAGGAGGAGGGAGGGATGAGTGCCCAGGGAGGGGAAGCGGGATCGAACAGGTAGTAAATTTTCGGAATTGCCCCCAAAAAGCTTCTCCAGTGAGTAAATCCAATCGAATGGGCTGGCTGGCTGCAGATAATGTATTCCTTATTAATAATGTAGCCGTGATAGAGGCTTTTATTGATCCCCATATATAAATCTAACCCCCCTATGAATAAAAAATGTAATAAGATCGTGGAAATAGACTAAATAATAGCAGATGAGCCCTAAATGACAGGGATAAATTGCAGTGCTGGAGAATGGCTAATGGATGGCAGCCTGTGCCCCTTGCCTGGGATCCTGCAGGGACAGCCTGGAGTGGGCAATGGAACATCTTCCTGTCCCCAAGCACTGGTGACAGTGGGACAGGGACAGTGTGGGGCTGGTGCCTCTGCTCAGCTCATGGGAAGCCAGAGCAGGGCTCAAAAGGACCCTTAAAACACAGGATCTTGCAGGAATCCCCTTCCCACCTTGTTTCTCTCCCATGTGGGTCTGGCAGCCACCCAAGTGCCAGCCTGTCCCTGGAGGTCCTCAGAGACGCTCAGGAGGTGCTGGGTGTGCCTGTGCTCTGTGCTGGCTCCACTCCATCCATCCCTCTCCCCTTCCTGCTATTTTAACACCTCATGGAAAATCCAGCCTAAGCCACCACCACATCGTCTGGTTTCTGGTAAAGCCATAAAGGGGCTGAAGCTCTGCCTGTGCTCAAAACTTGGTCTAAATTGGGGGAAAAAAATAACCTTTTTGTGTTCCTGAGCCCTGTAGCATGAGAAACTCTTTGAGCAGAAATGTCATTTCCCCTCCTTTGTCCTGAACACCTGGAAAGTGTCACCCAGTTCCCCCTTTGCAGAACTGGGATAATGGAGTTTGCTGGAAAGAGCTCTCATAATATAAAACACCACAGGGTTACTATTCACGTGGCAGGGACAAACCTTCCCAGCTTGACTTTTAGTTGGTGAAATAACCCCTTTTTAGTGGTCAGCTTTGCTCAGGAAGAATTACACCCCCAGAAACACTGGCTGGGCAACTCTGCCAACAGCAGCTCTGCAGTAACAGCATCAGCAGCATCCCCTCTGCCAGGGCGCTGCTTTCACCAGGAGATTCCAAACTATTTCAAAAGATGATGCCATTTACAGCATGGAAAGAGGAATTCTTGTTGGGAGGAGCCTCAGGAAGGTGAGGGAGGGGCTGGGGAATTTTGCCCTCGGGTCCCCCGGGCTGGGATGCAGCGAGGACCACACGGATCGTGGCCCCGAGCGCTGGCATTGACAGGTTATTCCCGTTAATATGGGGATAATTAAGGTGGATAAAACAAGGAGAGCAGCTCATTAGCGGGCTGGCCGAGCTGGGGACGCGGAGCTGTTAACGGGGATGTCACCGGGGTGTGAGCAGGAGGAGTTACCTGAGAATAAAGACGAGAAGAAAAAAAAAGAGAGGGGAGGGGAAAGATGCACTGAGCGAGGCATCCTCCTGCCCGCCCGGAGGGCTCATTCCACAGGGATCCACAGGGATCCGCAGAGATCCACAGGGATCCACAGGGATCCACAGGGATCCGGCTCCCGCTGGAACTGGCATCCAGCTGATGCACAGCGGGCTGGCCCAGCTTCCCTGGGTGGCCCAACCCCGGCTGCCAAAGGCTTTTCCCTCTCTTTTCCTCCTCGAGCCAGTGTTTTTTCCCGAGCCAGTGACCCGCCGCGGGGGTGACAAGTGACACGGACACAGCCCGAGCCATCCCTGGGCAGCGCCAGGACCGGGGACTGGCTGCAAACAGCGCAGGGATGTGGGAGAGGAGGAGAAAGAGGGAGACGATAACAGCGTTTTGGGAAGAACCGTGGAGTGGGGAGGGGACAGGGGAGCTGTGACATGGCCAGACCCGTGTTGGGGACACCGGTCCTCCCAAAACAAGAGAGTGATGGGCACAGGGGGAATCAGAGAAGATTTATCATGGACTGAATGCCGGGTGCCTGAGAGGAGCTGAAGGAGCAGTGAGGGATTTAGGATGGGATCCAGCAGCGGGATGGGATCCCAACTTTCCCTGGAGGTTGGTTCCATATCCCCAGTGGGATCCCGACTTTCCCTGGAGGTTGGTTCCATATCCCCCTGATGGGATCCCAGCTTTCCCTGGAGGTTGGTTCCATCCCCCCAGTGGGATCCCAACTTTCTCAGGAGGTTGGTTCCATCCCCCCAGTGGGATCCCAACTTTCTCAGGAGGTTGGTTCCATCCCCCCGATTGGATCCCGACTTTTCCTGGAGGTTGGTTTCATCCCCCCAGTGGGATCCCGACTTTCCCTGGAGATTGGTTCCATATCCCCCTGATGGGATCCCAACTTTCCCTGGAGGTTGGTTCCATATCCCCCCAATGGGATCCTGACTTTCCCTGGAATTTGGTTCCATATCCCTCCGATAGGATCCCAACTTTCCCTGGAGGTTGGTTCCATCCCCCTGATTGGATCCCGACTTTCTGTGGAGGTTGGTTCCCTCCCCCCCACCTCTCCCATGGTTTTCCAGCGGCGATGGGATGGGTTCCCCCCTCAAAGCCGTGCTCAGCACCTGCCCTGCTCCATCCCAGCAGGATCCAGCCACACTTCAACGCCAATGATGGATCCCATCGGCTGTGGAGCACGTTGGGATCCTTTGGGATGAAGTGGGGAATATAAACATGATGGATGATCACAGCCAATGCATTTGGGGCCACTCACTGCAGGACTATCACATCCCGTTGCCGAGTGAGCTGCAGGAACTTCAAGGCTACGGATGGGGTTTATTAACTGGGAAACCCTCAGGATGGTGATATTGCTCCAGAGCTGCAGTGGGAGCTCTTTGGAACAATCAGCGTTACCTGCTCGGTGGAAAAGCACCTGGAGAAGGTGTCACTCCTCCTGGGCAGGTGGCCCTGGCCAGGCTGGCCTTGCTGAGCATCTCCTGCAGTTGCTATGGCAGCACGGGGGGAAGGAGGGACGAGCTGGTGTGGTACAGCAAAGGACAGGATGAGGCAGGGGGAAATCTTTGGAAAACAGAGAGCTGCCAGCTCAAATAAAGAATAAACCCAAGCAGGAGCCTGTGTTAGAGCCCAGCACGAAGATGCTGCAAGGTGGAGAGGGAGACACAACAATCCAGGAGGTTGCAGAGGCAGCACAGGATGAGTTTGGAGGCTCTCAAGAGAAGAAACACGTGCCAAAAAAACCTACAAAAAGAAGAATCCACATGCCAGAAAAAAAATCAACTCTACAACCCAAACCCACGTCCTCCTTCCCCAGTTTTGGCTGCTACCTGCTGGCACACCTTTGAGGTGCCACCCAGGGAAGCTGTGCCAGCCTGCTGTGCACCAGCTGGATGTCAATTCCAGCAGGAGCTGCATCCCTGTGGATCCCTGTGGATCCCTGTGGAATGAGCCCTCGGGGCAGGCAGAGCCTCCCCGTGCTGCAATCAATAGTGTTTGTTCAGCCCGAGGAGTGACAGCTCATTTCAGGGCCAGGTTGGCTTCACAATTGCTTGTTCGAGAGGAAACCTGATATGAAACAATAGGCTGGGGGGTTGGTTTTTTCAGGAGAAAAATGGTCTGTTCTAATTCCAGCTTCTGCCTCGCTCAGTGCATCTTTCCCCTTCCCCCCTATCCCCCCTTTATTATATTTCTTCTTGTCTTTATTCTCATTTTCCAGCACTCTCATGGTCCTGGCAGCGTGCAGGGAAGTCTCTGGAGTTGGGAGGGTTATCTCTTGCCTCCACACTGAGCAGGACGATGGGGGAAGGAGAGATTTGGGGGTACAAGTGGATTAACCCACTGTGGGGCATGGGAACATCCCCCAGCCCTTCCCTAGGGATGGGCAGAGCAGGCAGGACACACCTTGCCCTGCCAGACCACACCAACCTGGTCCCTCTGTGACAGACATTGTCTGTTTGCTTCACTTTTCCTCTCTTAAAGTGGCCAAAGTGATGCCCAAAGCACAGAACTGCAGGGAAATTCCATTTCTAGGGAAGTTCAAGGTCCCTGGATAAAAGCTGGCTCCTCGCTGAGGGAAATAATGTGCCTTGGAAGACATGGAAAAAAAACTTTCCATACTCGGGGGGAAAAGCAAATAAGATAGGAAGGTTTTGTGGCTCAGAAACAAAACCCTGAGCCCACGGCTTTGCTCTCTGTGCCTCCTGCTCTGAGATTCCAACCTCTGTCCCTGGAAAACCGGGAGAGTTTCCCTCTGTGTGGCTCCTCCTGGGGCTGGGCAGGGCCAAGGGAGAGTGGTGGTGATTTCTGACCAGAGGGCGACAAATATTTGTTAAAGAGGGAAAGAAAATACTCAGGGAAACAAAAACAAACAGTGGGAGCAAGGAGGCAAATATTGAGCGGAGTCCAGCCCTGAGATTGAATAAACTGGGAATACAAAACTGCTTGAAGTGAGTTCACAGAATCCCAGAATGGATCCCAGAATGGGATCCTGTGGGTGAGGAGGGGCCTTAAAGCCCATCTCATTCCACCCCCTGCCATGGGCAGGGTCACTTTTCACTAGCCCAGGTTGCTCCAAGTGCTGTCTAGCCTGGCCTTGGACACTTCCAGGGATGGGGCGTTCCCTGCCTGGGATGAGCAGTGGGAATAACCAAAATGCAGGGAATTAAACCAACAAGTGAACCCACGCAGGGTGCTGAGCTGTGGGTGAGAAACCACCCCGGGGCAGCACAAAGATCCCATGATGGCCCTTTGGGACATCCTGATGGCCCTTTGAGACACCCCGATGGTCCTTTGGGACACCCCTGATAGTCCTTTGGGACGCCCCTGATAGTCCTTTGGGACGCCCCTGATAGTCCTTTGGGACGCCCCTGATAGTCCTTTGGGACGCCCCTGATAGTCCTTTGGGACGCCCCTGATAGTCCTTTGGGACGCCCCTGATAGTCCTTTGGGACGCCCCTGATAGTCCTTTGGGACGCCCCTGATAGTCCTTTGGGACGCCCCTGATAGTCCTTTGGGACGCCCCTGATAGTCCTTTGGGACATCCCAATGGCCCTTTGGGACATCTCTGATGGCCCTTTGAGACACCCCGATGGTCCTTTGGGACACCCATGATAGTCCTTTAAGGCAACCCTGATGGCCCTTTGCAACATCCCGATGGCCCTTTGTGACATCCCAATGGCCCTTTGGGACATCTCTGATGGCCCTTTGGGACACCCCTGATAGTCCTTTAGGACACCCCTGATAGTCCTTTGGGACATCTCTGATGGCCCTTTGGGACACCCCTGATAGTCCTTTAGGACACCCCTGATAGTCCTTTGGGACATCTCTGATGGCCCTTTGAGACACCCCGATGGTCCTTTGGGACACCCCTGATAGTCTTTTGGGACACCCCTGATAGTCCTTTGGGACATCCCAATGGCCCTTTGGGACACCCCTGATGGTCCTTTGGGACACCCCTGATAGTCTTTTGGGACACCCCTGATAGTCCTTTGGGACATCCCAATGGCCCTTTGGGACACCCCTGATGGTCCTTTGGGACACCCCTGATAGTCCTTTGGGACATCCCAATGGCCCTTTGGGACACCCCTGATGGTCCTTTGGGACACCCATGGTGGCCCTTTGCAACATCCCAATGGCCTTTTGGGACATCCTGGTGGCCCTTTGGGACATCCTGGTGGCCCCTTCTCCCTCTCCCGGTGCTGAATTCCCTCCCTACCCACAACTCCAACACTTCAACACCTCGTTGACCCCGTTGATGTCGCCGGTGCCACATCCAGCCCTGCCGGGTGTCGGTGATTGTGGGATCACCATTAATTCGATTGTGCCTTTTGGATCCATCTGCTTGAAAGAGCCTGAACAATAAATCTACATTGTCCTCATTACAACCCAGAAATTCCGGAGAGTTCATTCCCTGATTTAAATCAGCTCAGTTATTTGAATGAAGAAGGCAATTTATTTTCAATTCCTCTTCTAGATTTTCCCTCTTTTCTCTCTCTCTTTTTTTCTTTTTTTTTTTGGCAATTTTTTTTTTGTTGTCTTTTTTTATCCTCTGCCAAAGCAGCATTTATTTCCAGGGGAGTTAAAGAGAGGGGAAGCTGGGTGGGCTGTGCAGGAGCCGACCATGCAACACCTACACTGTCATTACAGTTACTGAGGCGGTTCTGCCACGGGAATTACATCCTTAGGGGATAAAAACCCAACAAAAACCCCAACAAAAACCCAGGGATTGCTGTGCTGGAATTGCTGTCCCTGAGTCCTTGATGAACTGGGCAGGAATTCCCATGGTCTGTGTCCTGACTTCCAGTAAAACCCATCAAACTGAACCAGGCAAGATTTCTCCGGAATTTTTTTAATATAAATGAGGCTCTTGATCCTCCAAACATTTATGCACCTGCTTAATGTCCCACACTGTGAATATCTGAGGTGATCCTTGCTTTGGGAAGTTGAATATTCTGGAATATCTCTGCCAGATTGGGACCAGGAAGGCTCGGGAAGGTGGTTTCACAAACCTCCCAGGAAATACCGAGCATTGGGGGGCAGAGATGGGCACTCAGATTTAAACAGAGATTCAGAGGAAGAAAATAAGGCTCAAAGAGACCTCAAAAAAAGATGTTTTAGCCCAGTTTGTCCTTCCTCCCTCCTGTCCCTCGCTGTGATCACAACATTTATCTTAATACCCATCCCCAAACTTCTCGTGCCACCATTTAAGGCTGTGATGTCTTATCCTGCCTACGGGGGATATGGAAAATAAGCAATTAAATGGTGAAATTCTGGTTATTTTTAGTTTGAAACTTCACGAAGAGAAAGGATTTGAATAAAACGCTTTGTTTTGTCACGTCTTCATTTACCTCCTTATCCACTTCAACTCCTTCCTCTCCTCCCCAATTACTTTTGGAGAGATTAATTTAAAAGACAACGTTAGGGAATAGAAGAGGTGGAAATGTTTATTTACCAGCTGAATGAAATTTAGGATAAATATTTAGAGACAGGAGGAAGAGGAGAACGATAAGGAGCAGCTTTGCAGAGGCTCCCACAAAAGCTGCACGGGATGAAAAGCTCCTCAACAACAGGACACTGGGCAAGGGGAAAACAATTAATACATCAGCCTAAAACCCACCAGTTTCTTCAGCCAAGTTAATGTTGGGAGCTGCTCATAAAATCATGGAATTGTTTGGGTTGGAAGGGTCCTTAAAGTTCAGCCCTTCCACAGGACCAGGTTGCTCCAAGCTCCATCCTGTTGTCCCCCAAGGCTTTGTTTTTGGTGGTTTTTTTTTTTTTGAGACTATTCAGTCACCAGATCAACCTTTCCCTCAGAACAATTGCCCCATCCTGTTTCTGGGCCATTTTTCCCCCAAAATGATGATTATTGGGCTGATGTTGGAGCAGCAGCTCAGCCCCAGGGAGGCTGTGCAAGGACAGCACCCACAGCAGTGCCCTTGAGGTGCCACTTGTCTTCTTCAAGCACACGAGGGATGTGAGAATGTTGTTCCTCCCCCTGCCATTTATTTGTAACCCCCTTTGTGGGGAGGAGGTGCCGGATCTCATTCCAAGCAGAATCCAACCCAGCAGAGCCAAGTTGGGCCCTGGATGCTGCTGGAACGTAAATAATGGTAAAAATAACCAGCACGGAGAGAATCGATCCACTTGGAGCCTGGGGAGCCCATTTCAGCCCTGAATAAATTCCAGCCAGGGCTGCTTCCCCAATTGATTGTCCCTCCCAAGCAGTGCATCCATCACTGGCAGCGATCTGGGAGCGGGGATGGAGTTAAACTGGGAATATCCTGGGAGATCCAGGGGGTGGCAGAACTGCTGGGACACACAAAGCCCCAGCTGTGCCTCCCTGTGCTGTCCATGGAGCTTCTGGATGCCACAGGATGGGCACAGGGGGAGGCTCTGGGATGCTGCTGGAAGGAGCCCAAGGGATAAAACCCTCCTGTCCCAGGAGAGCAGAGCCCAGGGGGGTGGATGCAGAGACAGCCCAGGGATATCCCTTATCCCACACTCAGGGACTCAGGACCAGCCTCTCCATCACAAGCAAACCCAGCAAAGGACCCCCCAAATCCCCCAAAGTCAGGGAATGCAGAGGGAATGATAAAACCACAGCCCAGCCCACCCCAGGTGGTGAATGACTCGGCCTTTCCAGCTCCCTATTTTCCATTTCCCTTGAAAACATGGAGAGTGCACAAAACACACTGGAACATAATCCAGCTCAGTGACTCCAGTCACCCATGGACACCCTTTCCAGGCTTTTGTTTCACAAATATTGAGTACAAATTGCTGGGGTTCAGCTGCTCAGGCTCAGGGAAATTGGCCACGAGGGGAGGGGAACAGGGAGAGCAGGAACCAAAGGGAGCTGAGATAGAAAAACTGCTGAAAAGCCTCCTGTGCTTGTCAGGAGAATTAACTTGGGATGATGTAGGGGAAACAACTAAGTGGTTTTTGTGTCAGCTACACTGAATCAAACTTGTTCAAATATATGCAGGCATGTGTGCAGTGAGGAATGGAGCCCATCTCTGGAATGGAAAGCAGGCTCTTAGCTGGGAGAGATTTCTTTATGTTTGGCAAATAGGAAGAAAGCTGTGTATAAATTAAATTAGGTGTGATGGGGAGAACACCGGGCCGGGGGTGGATTCTTTTTTTAAAAAAACCCCAAACCAACATGTGTTTTTGCAAATAAATACACTGAAGGTGATTATTAAGGTGAAGAATTAATTGTAGAGGAAGAGTCAAAGGAGAGCAAGGTGACCATGAGGGGAGACAACAGGGCATGACTTTTCTTCCCAGCAGTGAAATCTCCAGGTTTGTTGCTCTTCCCATCTCTGGATCTCCTGTGATGCCTCATGGATGCTCAGCCTCAAAGTGTCCTTTCCACTCACTGATCTGGGTCTCACCACTAAACACCTTCAAATCCAGGGAAGAAAACTGGGTGAATTCCCATCCCAGGTTAACATTTCTTACTCTCCTCAATTCTGGAATTATTTCTGCCCCTTTTCAGTGCTCCTCATGCTCTTAGAATCAAAGGAGTTGGAAAAGACCTCTGAGATCATCAAGTCCAACCCTTGGGCCAACTCCAGTCCCGTCACCAGATCATGGCACTCAGTGCCACGGCCAAGCTCAGCTGAAAAACCTCCAGGGATGGGGAATCCACCCCCTCTCTGGGCAGCCCATTCCAATCCCTCAGCACTCTCTCTGCAAAGAAGTTTTTTCCCATCTCCAACTTGAATTTCCCCTGGCAGAGCTTGAGCCCCCCGTGCCCCCTTGTCCTATTGCTGAGTGCCTGGGAGAAGAGACCAACCCCCAGCTGGCCACAACTTCCCTTCAGGCACTTCCAGACAGTGCTGAGCTCACCTCTCAGCCTCCTCTTCTCCAGCACAAACACCCCCAGCTCCCTCAGCCTCTCCCCACAGCACTTGTGCTCCACTCCCTTCTCCAGCCTCCTTGCTCTTCTCTGGCCCCGCTCCAGCCCCTCAATCTCTTGCCTCAACTCAGGGGCCCACAACTCAACACAACACTCAAGGTGTGGCCTCCCCAAGGCAGAGACCAGGGGAAGGCTCACTGCCCTGGGCCTGCTGGCCACGCTACTTTGGATCCAGGCCAGGAGCCCATTGGCCTTCTTGGCCACCTGGCCACACTCTTGGCTCCTCTTGAGCTTCCTGTCCCTCAGTCCCCCCAGGTCCCTTTCTGCCTGGCTGCTCTCCAGCCACTCTGTGCCCAGCCTGGAGCGCTGCAGGGCTTGGGGTGGCCAAAGGGCAGGACCTGCACTTGGCCTTGTTAAACCTCATCCCATTGCAATCAGCTGGTGCTGGAGCGGCCCCTCCTCCTGTTGCCAGACGCGCCTCCCAAGGGATGGGGGATAATGGGAAGCAGCTCTGAACGGCCACGCTTTAACAATAACAGCAGAAAGTTGGGATGAAACACAACCCCGAGGGTTTGCTCGAGAAGCAGATGGTTTAATGTTCGTTTGAAGAGCCTTTTGAGTAAAAGGAATGCTGGTAATAACGTGAAGTCATTAACGGCACTGCACACGTGGGGATGGGATGGGATGGGATGGGATGGGATGGGATGGGATGGGATGGGATGGAGCAGCATGGGGGCAGCGCAGGGATTGCAGCGGAGGGCTGAGATTCCAGCTGATTTCTGGGGAAAGGCAGAGACAGGCAGGGGACAGGCAGGGGGACAGGCAGGGGACAAGCAGGGGGACAGGCAGGAGAAAGGCAGAGGACAGG
>VWZD01005056.1:61213-73525 GCA_013396695.1 Sakesphorus luctuosus | reverse complement strand
ACTGGATCAGTGTGGGAACCATTGGATCAGTGTGGGAACCACTGGAATCGGTGTGGGAATCCTGGGATCAGTGTGGGAACCACTGGATCAGTGTGGGAACCATTGGATCAGTGTGGGAACCACTGGAATCGGTGTGGGAATCCTGGGATCAGTGTGGGAACCACTGGATCAGTGTGGGAACCATTGGATCAGTGTGGGAACCACTGGAATCGGTGTGGGAATCCTGGGATCAGTGTGGGAACCACTGGATCAGTGTGGGAACCATTGGATCAGTGTGGGAACCACTGGAATCGGTGTGGGAATCCTGGGATCAGTGTGGGAACCACTGGATCAGTGTGGGAACCATTGGATCAGTGTGGGAACCACTGGAATCGGTGTGGGAATCCTGGGATCAGTGTGGGAACCACTGGATCAGTGTGGGAACCATTGGATCAGTGTGGGAACCACTGGAATCGGTGTGGGAATCCTGGGATCAGTGTGGGAATCCTGGGATCAGTGAGGGGTCCATGGGATAAACCTCCAAGGAGCTCCAGCCCCAACATCCTTCCTTACCCCCAAATCACTTGGGATTAAAAAAACTATAAATAAATTAAAAAATCCCCCCAATCCCCAACAGCAACACCACATTTCCTTTTATTTTTTTCCTCTCCTTTCCCTCTTCCCCCCCCTNAGTGTGGGAATCCTGGGATCAGTGAGGGGTCCATGGGATAAACCTCCAAGGAGCTCCAGCCCCAACATCCTTCCTTACCCCCAAATCACTTGGGATTAAAAAAACTATAAATAAATTAAAAAATCCCCCCAATCCCCAACAGCAACACCACATTTCCTTTTATTTTTTTTTTCTCTCCTTTCCCTCTTTCCCCCCCTCCCAGAAATACCAGGAAGATTGAAAGCAGAGATCCTAATACATTTTCCCTCAGGTGTTCTTAAGCTCTGGGAGGTGCAAATGAGGACTTGTTTAACAGAGATAACTGTGACACTGTGCCAAATAAATTCGGGCTCCAAGAAGAGCTGCTGACACCTAAGGCATCTCAGAAAAACCTTCTGGTGAGAAACAATTCTGCCAATATGTCAGATATTTTCGGAGCTTTGCTTCCACTTTAGTGCTGGAGAGGAAGGAAAGGTGCTGTCACTTAAACCCACGGGTTTGGGGATGGAAGTGTGAGCCATCCAGGGATAAAAAAGGGGGAAAATACCATTCCTGGAAGTGTTCAAGGACAGGTAAGACAGGGCTTGGGCAGCCTGGACTAGTGGAAGGTGTCCCATGGGGTGGGACTGGATGGGTTTTAAGGTCTCTTCCAATCCAAACCATTGTGGGATTCTAAAAAAACTCCAAATATTCCAATTCTTGTGTGGTGTCCTGGCAGGACAGGTGGGAGCCAAGTGGGTGCATCATTCTCAAGCAGAACTTGGCTAAAAAAAGGTGAAAAACAACTTAAATGGTCCAGCCCTTAACCTAACCCCAAACTTCTCCCAGAAAAAAGACACAGAATCATAGAATGGATTGGGTTGGAAAAGACCCTGAGTGTAGCTCAGGTGGTTAAAACTTGGCTGTAATAATGCCAAGGTCATGGGTTCAATCCCCTGTGTGGGCCATTGACTGAAGGGTTGGACTTGATGATCCTTGTGGGTCCTTCAAACTCAGAATAGTCTGGGATTCTGTGACCTCCCAGATCATCAAGTCCAACCCTTGGGCCAACTCCAGTCCCTTTACCAGATCATGGCACTCAGTGCCACGGCCAAGCTCAGCTGAAAAACCTCCAGGGATGGGGAATCCACCCCCTCTCTGGGCAGCCCATTCCAATGCCTGAGCACTCTCTCTGCAAAGAAGTTTTTTCTGCTCTCCAACTTCAATTTCCCCTGGCAGAGCTTGAGCCCCCCGTGCCCCCTTGTCCTATTGCTGAGTGCCTGGGAGAAGAGACCAACCCCCACCCGGCCACAACTTCCCTGATGTGGCACTTCCAGACAGTGCTGAGGTCACCTCTCAGCCTCCTCTTCTCCACGCTCAACACCCCCAGCTCCCTCAGCCTCTCCCCACAGCACTTGTGCTCCACTCCCTTCTCCAGCCTCCTTGCTCTTCTCTGGCCCCGCTCCAGCCCCTCAATCTCTTGCCTCAACTCAGGGGCCCACAACTCAACACAACACTCAAGGTGTGGCCTCCCCAAGGCAGAGGCCAGGGGAAGGCTCACTGCCCTGGGCCTGCTGGCCACGCTACTTTGGAGCCAGGCCAGGAGCCCATTGGCCTTCTTGGCCACCTGGCCACACTCTTGGCTCCTCTTGAGCTTCCTGTCCCTCAGTCCCCCCAGGTCCCTTTCTGCCTGGCTGCTCTCCAGCCACTCTGTGCCCAAAAGGAGAGGGAAAAACAACAGCAAAAATGAGTCCAGGTTTAATCCTGCACAGTCCAGCTCAGCACAAACCCCTGAAGAACCTCATTCCAAGGTGGGGAGGAAGCACAAAGAGGTCAAAGAGATTTCTTCCTCCTGCTTGTTCTCGCTGCAGCTTTGGATGGATTGCTGGGAGCAGCTCCCTGGGCACAGCTCCCCCACCCAACATTCCCTCCTGTAGTTACACAGCAGAGTTTGCCACACAGGCACAGTGTGGAATTGCACACTGGCTCCCAATATTTCAAAAGCCAACAGGAACAAAGATGCAATTACGGAGTTCAGTGAGGCAGCACCGGCGGGAGGGGACAGAGGGGATGGAGAAACTCCCGGCATGGCTCGGGCCGCGGCACTGCTGGGATGGTTATCCCAGAGAAAAGGAGGCTCAGGGAGGTCCTTGTCCCTCCACAACTCCCTGATAGAAACGGGGAAAAGGGGGGAGTGGGTGGGTGGATGGGTGTTGGGCTCTGCTCCAGGGAACAGGGACAGGAATCTCAGACTGTTCTGAGTTGGAAGGACCCCCAAGGATCATCGAGTCCAACTCTCAAGTCAAAGGCCCACACAGGGGATTGAACCCCTGACCTTGGCATTGTTACAGCCAAGTTTTAACCAACTGAGCTCATCTCAGGAGGAGAGGGAAGGACCTCAAGCTCTGCCAGGAGAGGTTCAGGTTGGACATCAGAAGGAATTTCTTGCTGGAAAGAGTGGTCAGGCACTGGAAGGGGAGTGGTGGAATCTCCATCCCTGGAGGTGCCCAAGGAACGACTGGATGTGGCACTCTGGGCTGAGGGCAAGGTGGGGATGGGACACAGGTTGGACTCCATGGACTGGGAGGGCTTTTCCACCCTCAATGATCCTGTGATTCTTCCAGCTCTGGAGGCCTGAGAGCTGCTCAGAGCTCGGAGCCACGTCCTGTTCTCACTCAGCCGCTCCCCGGGACGGGATTGTTTGCAAGTTAATTGAGTGTCGTGTAGCATTAACCGCGACAGGAGCCGGCGCCGGGCGGGGGAGCAGAGCCTGCTTGTTCCACGGGCTCTGACTGGGCTGTTCATGAGCTTTGGGTGGTTCTGCCTGACCAGCTCGGGCTGAAAATCAAACTGCCTTCAGTTCCCAGCCCTGTCCATCACGTCATGTCGCCCATTCCAGGGGCTGCCTCCACTTGAGGTGGATTAAACCCCAGCGCCAGGTTTTGCAAAGGCAGGGCTGGTATTGATTGGGATTTGGAGTCTTTATTCCTGTACAAGTGCATCGATGGGAGCAATGGAGCTGAAAATGCTGTAGTTTGAGTCAGGCAGTTGTTAACCGCAGATTTTCAGGAATATTTGGCTGTCCTGGGGTTGTTATTGCCCTGGGAATCTCTGGGGGAGCCCACACTGCCTTCCCATCCCCAAATCAGAACATCCAGTCCCCTCCTGCAAACCCCCAAAGAACTTCAATTACTTTCTGTGTATCATCTCCTACTGCAGGGAAAGGGGAGGATGCCTGACTTGCACAGCTTTGCCTTCTCCTCCCATATTATTTGGAAAGGCTGAGAGAATTGGGAATGTTCAGCCTGGAAAAGAGAAGGTTCTGAGGCCACTGAATTGTGGCCTTCCAGGACCTGAAGGAGCTGACAGGGAAGGTGGAGAGGGACCTGGGACAAGGGCCTGGAGGGACAGGACAAGGGGGAATGGCTTCAAACTGACAGGGCAGGGATAGATGGAATATTGGGAAGAAATCCTTCCCTGTGAGGGTGGGCAGGCCCTGGAATGGATTTCCCAGAGAAGCTGTGGCTGCCCCATCCCTGGGAGTGTCCAAGGCCAGGTTGGAGCACCCTGGGACAGTGGGAGGTGTCCCTGCCCATGGCAGGGGGTGGAACTGGATGAGTTTTAACGTTTCCTTGAGCCAAACCATTCTGGGATTACTTAGCAGCANAAGTGCTGTGGGGAGAGGCTGAGGGAGCTGGGGGTGTTGAGCGTGGAGAAGAGGAGGCTGAGAGGTGACCTCAGCACTGTCTGGAAGTGCCTGAAGGGAAGTTGTGGCCAGCTGGGGGTTGGTCTCTTCTCCCAGGCACTCAGCAATAGGACAAGGGGGCACGGGGGGCTCAAGCTCTGCCAGGGGAAATTGAAGTTGGAGATGAGGTAGAAATTCTTTGCAGAGAGAGTGCTGAGGGATTGGAATGGGCTGCCCAGAGAGGGGGTGGATTCCCCATCCCTGGAGGTTTTTCAGCTGAGCTTGGCCGTGGCACTGAGTGCCATGATCTGGTGACGGGACTGGAGTTGGCCCAAGGGTTGGACTTGATGATCTCGGAGGGCTTTTCCAACCCAATCCATTCTAGGATTCTGTGATTCTATTGCAAAAAAATTAAAAATAACCAAAAGCCCCCCCAAATCCAAATAGCACAACCCTCTTGGCTTTGCATTCCCAGCCTCCCTGAGAGTAGCCAGCTCATTTTGCCTTCCTTAAATGACTCCCTGCCAGGCTCCCTGACCTCTTACCCAAGGACTGTGGATGTAATTGCACGAGGAAGCCCATCCAGGCACAGGGAATTGCAGAGGCTGCTCGAAATAACCAGCCACCAAGCAGAGCTTTTAAGGATATTTGGAAAACAAGTGTTTGTTTTTCTCTAATGTTTTCCCCAGTATTCCCCCTGCCCCGACTGCTCCAGGCAAAGGAAATCACTGCAGGAACAGTTTTCTCCTTCCCTCCTCGTGCCTGATGATTTGTTGTCAGATTAAATAGAACATCCATTCAATATGAGCTGCGTGTTCCATGGGAGGATCCCGGCCTGGACCTGCAGGAGGTGGGGCTGGAGACTCTAATGGAGCTTTAATGTCTCTGCTGTGATCTTTAAACATATTTACAATCGCTGAGACGCAGCAGCTTGAAAACAAAGAGAGAAAAAAGGGGGAATTCAAGGTGGAGCATCCCCAAAGACTCAGGCTGGAAATGGGAAGTCCTTCCTCCCAGCAAGGTGTTGCTGATTAATCTGGGCTTTGCCAGGCCAAGGGCTGGGATTAGCAACAACTGCTCATATTTCCCCCCAGTGAGGAGCTGGTGCTGAAGCCCTGAGTGTTGGGAACTACTTGTAACAACCAATTTGTTCATGAATTTAACTCGTTTGCTGTGGGAACCATCAGAGGAAAGACAGGGCTGTTTCCTGCCCATCTTTATTTATCAAATATAAATATATATATAAAATCATGGATGGTTTGGGTTGAAAGGGACCTCAAAGCTCATCCAGTGCCACCCTCTGCCCTGGGCAGGGACACCTCCCACCAGCCCAGGTTGCTCCAAGCACTGTCCAGCCTGGCCTGGAACACTTCCAGAGGAAAATAAATGTGCATATATATTGCAAAACATATATTTATATATATATATTCTGCATTGCCTGCTTGCTTTAGGCTGCTGGTCGGCTGTCTGCGTGCTCAGCACCCCTGCCTGGCAGCATTCCTGATTCTCAGCACCCCCAGTTTCCAGCCCAACACCCCTGCCATGTGTGCCAAGGGTGCCCAACCCCACCAGCCCCAGGGAAACCCTCCAGTTCTCACAGAGAGGATAAACAAGGGGATTCTGTGGCTGAGCTGCTTGTCTGGGCCCTCCTTCCTGCAAAGTTCTGTGCTTGGCTCAGAGTTCTTGTACAAAGTCAGCTCTCACTCTCCCTTCTCTTTTGGGTGGAATTCACCCAAAGTCCCCCAGTTCTCCCACTCCCTTCTCCTCAGCCCTCCTTGGGCTCTTCCTTTGTGCCCAATTAATCTCTGCTCCACGGGAGGATGTGGAGCCTCTGCCCTCTGTGCTGTTCCTTTATTTTTCTGCTTCTGCTGCTTATTCCCAGCCCCATTTCCAGGGGAAATCAGCCCATTTATTCATTAAGTGCAGCACGTCCCCCTCGGTGCTCCCAATTTCATCAGCACTTCCCGGGCCTCTTCCACACGTCAAAACTTTATTAAATATGTTCCTAACAGGGTGGAAACGTATAAAAGACACTGAATGCTTTTAAATTGTGGCAGGTTTTTTTTTTTTTTGCATTTTGTTGATCCCCTCCCCAAGCAATAAGATCTGACAGGCAGGCAGTGCTTTCAGAGGCAATTATATCACACTTCAGGAGGCGGCATGGGGAGCGATAATACGGAATGGGAAGGAGATAAAAGAAAACAACTTGCTCTCTCTGTTCTCTCACACACATCCACAAACCCACCCCCAGCCCGCCGGGACCACGGAGGAGACGGGGGAACACATCAGAGGGTTGTTGTGGATGATCCAAGGCAGGATAAATAGCGGGGGGGAAGGTGAAACTCGGCAAAAGGTGGTTTAAAGTAATTAACGGGGAGATAACGGCGCAGATCCCGCGGTGGAGGGAGAACAGTTTACACCAGTTGGGAAGGATGCTGGAAAAGCAGGGAGTGCCCAACTCGCTCCCCGTTTCATGACTCAGCCTCCAGAGGAAATAAGAAACAGAGATTCAGCTTTTTCTCCACGTAGTGACCCAGCCAAGAGCAGGCACGAGGTGCGTCTTTATCTCCCCACACATCCACCTGCACTCCCGGCAATGCCTCCCTTCCCTCTGCCTCACTTTCCTCCCCTTCCCAGCCACATTCGTCAGAGAAAACTGGAGAGGAAAGGCTGTTTATCTACCCAAAGGGCATGTTTGCATTTGTTTTGTTTTTTCCCTATGCTTGAAGAACAAAAAAAGAGCAGCTTTTCTGAGATAAAACATCTTTACAGCCCAGCCAAGGAATGAAAAGCTCATGAAATTAAAGATTTCTTGGAGCCAGAGCACAGGGGGGACTCCACAGCCACCAGCTGGACCCCAGGGCTGGGATGCTCCAGCCAGGGGGAGCAGAGCTGGATTCTCCCTCCACAGGAATATCCAGAAATTATTTGGCCGCCAGGACAGATTTGGGAGCCCAGACAAGCTGGAATTCTGTGGGAAGCAGGAAAAAAAAATCTATGTAGTTGCAGTATATCCTCAGCAGGGAGGGCTGGGAGCTGCAGTAGGGGATGGCAATCACCACCACGAGCTGCTGAAGGGGGTCTACAGCACTAATTAATACTCATTAATGAATTATTGCACAGCTGCCTCGTGGTTTCCCCCAGTTTTGGGCTCCAAGATGGGTTTTATCCCAAAGTGTCCTGCTGGGATGGCACATGAAGAGCCCCAGTGCCTGTCTCTGCCCTGCCTGGCACACAAGGCTGATTATTATTAGGTTAATTAAAACCATAAAAGTGAAAGCCGACTGCACTGAGCAGTTGGGAGCAGATGGCAACAAGTACAAGCTCCATAAAAGAGAATTGGAAGTTGTCAAGTGGCTCTGGCTCATCTGGTTGGGGCTCTGGGGGAGCAGCAGGTCCCTCATCCCCCAGTCCCAGGAGCACCAGCACTCCCAGTAACACCAGTGCAGCTCCCAGGGCAGCTCTGGGAGGTTGGAAACTCATTAAGTGCTTGGAAAAACATTAAATTTTAAATCTGGAGTGTCACCTCCCCATTTGAGACACTGCAGAGGGGGATGGGGAGGCTCCCAAACCTCCTGGGCCCTCAGCAAAGGGGTCCCAGCAAAGCTGAGAAATCCTTGGGTGGGAGTTTGGGTGAGGCTGGAGCTCCTTTCCATCAGGCACAGCCAACAATGTGGCCTTTGATTATCTCAGCTGTGTTTTGCTGTGAAGAACCCACCATTTCCACACAGCTGGGACTGGCCCAACCCCCCTGGAGCTGCAGCTCCCCAGCAGTGCTGACACAGGCAGGAGGTGGCTCTCAAAAACACACCAGGAAATGAAGCTTGGCTGAAGTTCATCAATGCCACAAAGAGCAAAGTCAAATCAGGCAATCCCAGAATGGTTTGGGTTGGAATGGACCTTAAAAATCATCTGGTTCCAACCCCTGCCATGGGCAGGGACACCTTCCACCAACCCAGGGTGCTCCAAGCCCCGTCCAACCTGGCCTTGGACACTCCCAGGGATGGGGCAGCCACAGATTCTCTGCCTGACCTGTGCCAGGGCCTGCCCACCCTCAGAGGGAGGAATTCCTTCCCAATATCCCAACTATCCCTGCCTTCTGGCAGTGAGAAGCCATTCCCTGTGTCCTGTCCCTCCATCCCTTGTCCCAGTTCCCTCTCCAGCTCTCCTGGAGCTCCTTCAGGCTCTGCAAGGGGCTCTCAGGTCTCTCTGGATCCTTCTCTTCTCCAGTTGAACACTCCCAGCTCTCCCAGCCTGTCCCCATGAGTGAGATGCTGAAATACCCTTGACTTGGTGGCCTTGGCTGGACTTGCTCCAACAGTTCCATATCCTTCTTATGTTGGGGCCCCCCCTAAACCCCTTCCTGACCCCTCAGCAGCAGCCCAGGAANGGAGGGTTTGAAGCTGAGCTTGGCCGTGGCACTGAGTGCCATGATCTGGTGACGGGACTGGAGTTGGCCCAAGGGTTGGACTTGATGATCTTGGAGGGCTTTTCCAACCCAATCCATTCTGTGATTCTGTTGATGTGGCACTGAGTGAGAATCCATCACATCTTGATCCAACCCTACTGTGATCACCAGCCCAGGGCACAGAGTGCCCTGGGCTGGTGATCACAGTGGGGTTGGACCAAGGGTTGGACTGGATGATCTCGGAGGGCTTTTCCAACCCAATCCATTCTATGCCTGGGCACCTCATGCCATCTCAGCTGCAGAGGGGAACCCAGAGCACTGGGAAAGCCACTCATGAGGCAGAAATGCTGAATGGAAGGCAGACAGCAGGAGAAATGAAGACAAACAGCTGGAGCTGCTTCATTCCTGCTCTACACTCAGGGAAAGCACAGGCAGCAGAGAGAAATCCAATAACACAAGAGCTGTTACAAGCTCCCTGTCAGGCTGGACTCCTCCTCCCATCCCCCAGAGCACAGGGAGCTGCTCCTGATAACAGGAACAACCCTCCAACGCTCAAACTGGCCTGGCAGAGGGTGGATTCTCCAGTCTGGTGACCCCCCCTGTGGTGGCACCAGAAAACCACTCAAAACTTTTGAATACAACAAGACAAAGTCTCCTTCCAGGCAGAAAATGGGGAGTTGTGGGGTGTTTTTTCTGGGAAGGGGACAACTCCTGTGCCACAGGGAGGGCTGAGCTGCCAAGGTCCTGGTGAAACAAGGTCTGAGATGGGACATCCATGAGGATGGAGCGTTCCCAAGTACCAGGCATTTATGGCACAATTTTTAGCTGCATTTCCACAGTAAATTTGGGAGGATTGGGAAGGCAGCTGAAGCACTGACAAAAGGAATTAGGAAGGACCAGCCTGGCTGGTTTGGGTGGATGGTAGAATCATTCCAGCTTGGAAAAGATCTCCATGATTGAGTCCAATCTGTGACCGGTCACCGCCATGTCAACTAGACCAGAGCACTGAGTGTCACGTCCAGTCATTCCTTATTCCCACCAGCATCCAGGTCAGGGAGATGCTCCCAGGGGAGGGAATGGGCTTGGCCATGCCCAGGAGAACATCCTTGCAGCACTGGGAGCAATCAGAGGCATTTTGGAGTGAGACTGTGGCCCCGAGAGCCAGATCCCAACTACAAAGCCAGGCTTTATTAGCAGGAACTGCACTGCACCAGCGAATCCTCTCCTTTCCAAACAGCCCAACTGCAAGGCACAGCTCCATCCAGACGTTAATTTGGTGTTGTTGTTGTTTAATTTGTGAACTTCTTTATCTGGGAGTGTGGCAGGGCTGCCTCGTGCTCGGGATGCTGAGCAAGCCGCGCTGCGCCTCTATGATTAGATGGCTGAGACCCAACCTCAGCAGCTGCTAATCCTGACTATTAATTAGAAGATTTGGGCTAAGAATTCCAGCACAGGGGCTCAGTTAAGCCTGAGCAGTTTGTGCATTTTCTGTGCCCCTCCTCCTCTCCCCCACAGCCCTTGCCTGTCATAATCCCTTGCAGGAGCCAGCGGGGTCGGACCCTGCCGAGCAAGGACAGCCGGGCACGGGCGCTGCTTTTCATCCCTGGAAAGAAAAAAGCCAGGAGACTGCCGTGGTGACACAGGGAATTCAGCCTAGCCTGAAATGACAGCATCTCCTCCTCAGGCCAGTTCATTAATTTTTATATCTCAGCAGCTTTGAGAGCCCTGAATTGGGGTCAGTGCCTGGTTTAGTGGTGCGGGATGTGCTCGGTGGAAACTGCGCCGGAGCGTTTGGGTCTCGCTCAGCCCGTGTTGAGCAGCTGCTTAAGCCAAACTGGGCAATTACTCCTCTCTGCTGAGGGGAATAGGGGGCAGTGCCACCTCCTTGCCCCAGTTTGGGGACCTCTGGCAGCTCTGGCTCCCCAGGCTGTCCCCAGCCTGTCCCCTCTGCTCCGACCTTCCGCGCTGTGCTGGTGAGACCTGGCTGGAAGATGCTCTCAGGCATCTGCCAAGCTCCATTTGAACAGAAAGAGAGAGGTGGCATCTTGAAAGCTGGGCAAACACAGCCCAGCCATCTCTCCTCTCCAAATTACTTGTTTGCACTGAAACCTAATTTTCATTAATTATTTTCAGGGCTACACTCCCTGCAAACAAGTTGGCTGAGCTGTGCCTTGCTCAGGGCTGGGGAAGGTGGTGAATCCACATGTCCTTCGAGCAGTGGGAGAGGCCAGGAGACCTAATACTAATTTTTTTTTGTGCATTCCTGATGGTTATTTTCCTCTCCCAGGGTGGCTCTGCTGCTGCCTGTCCCAGCACAGCCACACAGCAAAGCTGAGCCAAAGGGTGGCGAGTTCTTGGCCGGCACCCAAGGAAGGGGTTCAAAGCCATTAACATCTCCCAGAATGAAATATTGATGGTCAGAAAGCTGTTAACAGGAACAAGAGAATTGGCAACCCCAACACCTGGGATGCTGCCCATTCTGCTTGGGGAAAAGAACACAAATTCAAAAGGAAAGGAGGGGGAGAGCAGAGCCTGGTGAGATCCAGAGGGAGGGGAGGGCCTGTGGGCCGATAAAGCTCTTTATCCCCCTCCCTTTTGCATTTTATAAACTAAATTGATTTACAGAAGAAAGGAGCACTCACCACATTCAAAGGGAACCTTTGGAATGGAGCTTTAATTGAATTTCTGAGAGCTGCTTTTGCTGTTTCCCTTTCTCCTCTTGCCCTTCCCCTGGAAATCAGGAGATTCCATCAGGATGAGGAGGTGGGATGTGTCCAGGAGTGTCCTTTGGAATGTGCCATCACCACCTCCCTGAGCCAGAGGGGCAGAGGCAGGACAAGGGATGTGGGAGAGGGTTCCCTTCCCTCTGCTGGGACATCTCCCACCCTGCTGCTCGTGCTCCTTCCCCATCTCCTGCTGTGCCTTGGCCATCCTTGCCTTTCATTAGTGCTTGTTTAGAGTTGCTTTTTTTCAGGAATTGGTCTTTTAATACAATTTCTCCATATTTATGGATTTTTTTCCCCCTTTCCCTTTTATTTTTGGACTGATAAGTGACCCAGCCCAGCTCAGCACTCTGCTCTGGAGGTGCAGATATCCCATCCCATCAACTTCCCATTCCTCCCACCCTGTGCTCCTCCCAGTCTGGGGAGGGGAGTCAGGACCCCCCAAAACCAATCAGGGCTTTCCTTCCATGCTCCTGCCCCAACCTCAGCATGGACAGACATCTCAGGCTGGAGACAAGACCCTGGTTGAGGAACACCAAGAAGGTTTGAGGAGCAACTCCCCAGCACCATCCACATCCTTCCCCCCCAAAACCCCACATAAACCCCCTCCCACTTTTCCTGGGAAAGTCCAGCTCTCCCCCTCATCCCTCCACTGACAGATTGACTGGAGGAAGGTTTTGAGCAGGAGATAATTGATGCCAAAATGAACCAAACATTTAACATCGAGTCACATGAAAGACCGAGTCGATCCCAAATGATTTCCTTTTCCTAATCCTTTTTCCCCAAAAGAATCACTTTCACCCAACTCAGACCAAACCACCCATCTCTGCTCCACCCACCTCTGTCTCTAAAGAGTATCATAGAATCA
>VWZD01005056.1:39521-61065 GCA_013396695.1 Sakesphorus luctuosus | reverse complement strand
ACAGCACTTGTGCTCCACTCCCTTCTCCAGCCTCGTTGCTCTTCTCTGGCCCCGCTCCAGCCCCTCAATCTCTTGCCTCAACTCAGGGGCCCACAACTCAACACAACACTCAAGGTGTGGCCTCCCCAAGGCAGAGGCCAGGGGAAGGCTCACTGCCCTGGGCCTGCTGGCCACGCTCCTTTGGATCCAGGCCAGGAGCCCATTGGCCTTCTTGGCCACCTGGCCACACTCTTGGCTCCTCTTGAGCTTCCTGTCCCTCAGTCCCCCCAGGTCCCTTTCTGCCTGGCTGCTCTCCAGCCACTGTGTAACATCTCTCAAGGAAGAAGAGTTGGGATGAAGGAGAAAGCCACACCAGCAGCTTCCCAAACTGGGAGAACTGGAGCCTCCCCACAGCAACCTGTCAGGGCCTTCTGGATTTGGCAGAGGTAGAACAATTATTTAAGTTTTCTTGGTGGCAGAAGAGCAAAAATCACTTCTTGAGGGTTGGATTATTGAAGAAAACCTCCTTTTTTCCCCCTCCCATCACAAAATGCACAGTATTTGTTGCACGTTCATGTCTAAATTTACAAGGAAAGAGAAGCTGCTGTGAGTCAGGGGCACTGGGTGTCCTTGCTGGGGAAGGGATTGGGTTATCCTGGGATGGAGGAATTGCAGATATTCCCACATTCCCAGACACCTTCCCCTTCCCCACACCCCCACGTGCTGAGCAGACAGACAGATCCAGCTGCTTTATCTTCAGCTTCATGACTGCACAACCAGAGTTGTTTCCACCCTCCCAGACATGGGGATGATGCAACACCAGCTCCAAACATCCCTGGGGTTTGGAGGTACCACCCCGATTTGCTCCTGCACAGCCTCCCCATGTGCCTGCTCAGACACCTGTGGGTTTGAAGGCACCACGAGCAAAAGAAATTCTCATTTTGAACCCCAGAAGGGCCATTACCAGCCAAAAATACAGTGGTTTGCTCCCATATGTTCCTTCCCAGCAAACTCCTACAGGGATGCCCTCGCTCCCTGTCCACACACATCAGATCTGGGAGCACACAGACCTCAAATTTCACCCATCCCCACACTGTTTGTACTTGTTATTGAAGTGTTGGGACCACAGGCACGTCTGGCCCTTTTTTATCCACCAGAAAATTAAATTACACACACCCAGAGCTGTTATTCCCCCACACATACTGTGATTTGCATTCTGGTTAAGAACAGGCTGTTTTCATATTCCTGCAAATGTAGCAGCCTCTTGGTCTTAATAAATTCATGAGCATTGATTCCTGGGGGGAACAGTATGAATATTAGTCAGGAAGACACAGGGTTTCTGACCAAAGCAAAATGCTTTCCTCCTCTTTCCCTTCCCCTACAACCTGGAAATCCCTTTTTCAGCACATACCTGGACGTGGTGGGGGGAGCCCACGTGGAAAACTGACAGCAGATCATGACAAAACACTCAGAACTGGAACCTGAGGATATTAAAAGCAATGAGAAGGGTTGCTTTGAGGGGTCAGCTGTTCTTCCTGCAGCACTTCCTGGTGCTCAGCCCAAATCCCTGTTTTAAAGGACTATTTGTGTTGGTGAGGCCACACCTTGAGTGTTGTGTTGAGTTCTGGGCCCCTGAGTTGAGGCAAGAGATGGAGGGGCTGGAGCGGGGCCAGAGAAGAGCAAGGAGGCTGGAGAAGGGAGTGGAGCACAAGTGCTGTGGGGAGAGGCTGAGGGAGCTGGGGGTGTTTGTGCTGGAGAAGAGGAGGCTGAGAGGTGACCTCAGCACTGTCTGGAAGTGCCACATCAGGGAAGTTGTGGCCAGGTGGGGGTTGGTCTCTTCTCCCAGGCACTCAGCAATAGGACAAGGGGGCACGGGGGGCTCAAGCTCTGCCAGGGGAAATTGAAGTTGGAGATGGGAAAAAACTTCTTTGCAGAGAGAGTGCTGAGGGATTGGAATGGGCTGCCCAGAGAGGGGGTGGATTCCCCATCCCTGGAGGTTTTTCAGCTGAGCTTGGCCGTGGCACTGAGTGCCATGATCTGGTGACGGGACTGGAGTTGGCCCAAGGGTTGGTCTTGCTGATCTCAAAGGGCTTTTCCAACCCAATCCATTCTATGATTCTCTGATTCTATTTGAAGAGGCTCCACCTGCTCCAGGGCTGCTGAGATGCAGCTCCTCATCACCACAAAAAACCCTCAAACCAACAAAATAAAAAAACCCACCAGGGTGTAGTTGGTGGATTGATGCAGCAAAGATGGACCTGAAATCCTGAAATCACCTGGGATGGAGCCCTTGATCCACCTGGCACAGGTTGGGCAGAGAAGCTGTGGCTGTCCCAGCCCTGGAAGTGTCCCAGGCCAGGTTGGACAGGGCTTGGAGCACCCTGGGCTGGTGGGAGGTGTCCCTGCCCATGGCAGGGGGTGGCACTGCAGGAGTTTTAAGGTCCCTCCAACTCACACCATTCCAGGATTCCATGATCCATCCAGGATGGGCACACCAAGGCTCCCATCTCAGCGAGGCACTTGGATCAGACCAAGATGGTCCCTACCCGGTCCCTTCTTCCCACAGCTTTGCCCACAGTAATCCCATTTTCCAGCCTAAATTTCTGCCTGACACTGAAGGATGAGCTCTTAATGATACTAAATTAATAACTGCTGTAGAGTTTATTTGAGAAGATCATAAAAAAATCAGTAATGTCATCGTGTCAAGCAAAGTTTCTGGTGGGTTTTTTGCAATTATTATTATGCATGTCTGCGATTTTTTCCCTTCCATCATTGATCTGAAGCTTTCAGAGAGACATTAATGTACCTGACTACATCAAACCTCCTAATTATTCACCTCCAGCCAAACAACTGACTCTCCAGGGACTCCAGGAGGACCTAAGTTGTTTCTTGTGTTTCTGAAACTCCTTCTCAGAGCTCAGTTTTTCCTTTCTGTCCCAGTTGAGCAGGTGGGCCCAGTTTGTCCCTGTGTGGGGGTGACCAAAGCTGGGCATTCTAAACCCTCTGGGCCATTGCCCAGCAACTCTTCCCAATGGCCCATTGGCAGCAGCTGCCCAGGGCACAGCTGAGCCCTCAGCCTGGCAGCTGGCTGGGAAAGAAGCCTGGCAGAGGAGCTGGGAGAACTCCCCTGCAGGGACTCCTTGGCACCTCCACACCCACCTGAGGGCTCAGCTCTGCTCAGGGGCCAGCAACCAGTCCAAAATCCCCCCTGAGGCCCAGAGTCACATCCCCCAGGCTGCAACTCCCTGCCCTGGGGGACCCACTGGGGGCTCCCACCCGCACCTGAGGGGAGACAATCTTGGCCTTTGGCCACCTCTGGCACCACTCCTGGCATCCAGAGGAGGAGCAGAGCCTGCACAGGAGGAGCCCACCACTCTCCCCCAGACTGGGCCATCATCTGCACCAACAGCTTTGGCCCCTCCTTTTCCTTTGGCCTCGGGGGAACCCCGTGGGGCTCAGCACAGGGGCCACCAAACCCCCCTGTGTTTGTGCCCCAGGGGGCTGGGTTCCACTGCTGGGTTTGGGGGTTAAACCCAATTTCTCTTTGTGCCATTGCATTTCTTGTGATATTGTTATTAAATTGTAACTCTGACTTACAATCTCTCTTGTGGTGGGTTCGTTTCTCCTGCTGATTTACCTTTAAACCACCACACTGTCCTTCGTGCCTTTCCTTCCCACACGTAGCAAAGAAGATCTACCAAGCCCCGTGGCCACCAGGCAGATTTGGGGTTCCTGTGCCTGCACAGACCAGCGTGGCACTCACCCACTCACCCCCGGGAATCTGGGGGTGCCCATGGGGGGGATGAACCCCCTGGATGAGCCCCCTGGATGAACCCCCTGGATGAGCCCCCTGGATGAGCCCCCTGGATGAACCCCCTGGATGAGCCCCCTGGATCCCGCAGGAACCATCCCGGGGAGGGACGAGCGGCTGTTTCTGCCGGGAATTGCTGTTTCTTCCCGGTGACTGTAGAGGGAAGTAGATGACTAAAGAGACTTTTTGCCTCTGGCTCAAGCGAGGTGGTCTGAACGCAGGGCAAGTTCTAACCAACCCCTTCCTCCTTGGGAGACCTTTCCAGGGCTGTTTTAGGGCAGGAACTTCCACCCTGTGGCACAGCTGCCACTGCCCCGAATCCCCCGGGGCTCCAACCCCCAAAAGTGCTTTTCGTGCCCCAAGGCTGCTCCTTTTATCCCTTCTGAGCACAGAGAAGCCTCTTGCCCAGCTGGGGGGAGGCTCGAGGCTGATCCCCCATTCCAGGAGGGAAGCCTTTGATGCTTCTCCTGGAGCCCTGTGGAAGCAGCTTCCAGCTTATCTCCTGCCGAGAACTTCCATGGAAGGCAGGGCAGGTCTGACCAGGGAAGGGCTTTCATCTCTACTGCTCATTGTGGAGCAGGACTTGGAGACTGACAGTCATGGAATTGCAGAATCCTGGAATGGTTTGGATTGGAAGGCACTGTCAAATCATCCAGTGCCACCCCTGCCCTGGGCAGGGACACCTTCCACTATCCCAGGTGGCTCCAACCTGGCCTTGGACACTCCCAGGGATGGGGCAGCCACAGCTTCTCTGCCCAACCTGTGCCCAGAGTTCCTCAGAGGGCACAGGGGCCATGCAGGAAACACCTGGGATGGGGGACACTGGGTGGGAATCCACCACTGGGGGAAGGGCAGGTCGTGGGCCCCGTCCCCAGGCAGGGATGGAAGGAGGAACATCCCTGAAATGCTCTTTATAGCGCCCAGGGATTGTTCTCCTGCCTGAACGAGATGTGGTGGGAGCCACCAGCCCTGGCCATGTGCCCTGGAGCCACTTCAGCATCACTGGGAGGGGGATTTCCTAGCTCTGCACCCCCTGAGCACCAGGCAGGTCCTCAGCACGGGCAGAAAACAACACTCAGAGCTGCCCACAGTTCCCATTAACATGAAATCCAAACAACTGAGGCAGCATCTGCCTCCCAAAGCCCACTCCCACCCAGCCCACGAGGCTCTGCAAACACAGGGCTCCATCCTGCAGTGTGCCAGCAGGGGAAATAAATTAAAAACCCCCACAAAGCCTGGTTTAGTCCAGGATTTCTCTGCTATTCCTCACCTCTCCCACCCCTGCCAGCCTTTCCTCCCTGGCTGTTCTCACCTCTGTCCATCCAAGGGGAGGGCTCAGCTCCCACCAAACCCCTCCTGGATCCCTCCTGTTCCTGCTCTGGCATTTGATACTTTATCAGGGGAAGATACACAGAGGGAAGAAATATATTGTGCAAATTACTTGATAATGCACAGCAAGGCAGCACCATGACCTTAAAAACTGCCTGTTAACAGAGGGAAAAAAGGGAGAGAAGAAAAGAGATGGGAAGACTTTGCTGGGAGCCTTGATAGTCTGGGTGGAAAATGGAATTGTTTTTTTATGATTTCCAGTCTGCTTTAACTCTGCCCTCCAGGTCAATAATCTCAGTAACAACCTTTTCCTCCAAGAAAATGTTAGAGCTTGTGCTGGTCCCCACAGGAATTCAAGTTCAGGTGCCTCCAGGAAGCAGTTCATTGCCTGGCAGCCAGAAAAATGCCGGAGCATCCCAGGTGGGCAGCAGGGAGAGCCCCCCAGGATGGCACCTGGTGGCCCAGCGCAGGGTTGGCACATCCCTGTGGGCAGTGGGGATGAGCAGGATGAGGCACAGCCTTGCAGGGGCATTTTCCCTCTGCCAGGGAATTATTGTCCCCATTTTTCCCCCATTTATTACCCACCCCCTTCCTGCTGAAGTTCCCCACCTCGGTGCTGGAGAACAAGAGTTTTCCAGTGGTCACAAAAGAAAGGGCTGAGTTTCCATGGCAACTCCCTTCCCAAATGAGGGTTGTAGTGCCCTGTACCCCCTGCTCACACACAGCCCTGCCAAATCTGTGCCCCCTGGCCTGGAGTGCCATGGGGAGGATGTGCCAGCCCTGCCCCACAAGACTGTCAGACCCCCAAGGGTGCCCAAGTGCTGCTGTACCTCCAAATTTTAACCTCTGGACCACTTTTTTTGCCACCTCCCCACTCCTCCTGCCTCGGGCACCCTCTCCAAGGGCCCTGCTCTCCCTGGGTGTCCCCTTCTTGCCCTGGGTGCCCCCTTCTAGCCCTGGGTGCCCCTTGCTCTGGTTGGAATCTGCAGGAGGTCCCAGCTCCTGGTGAGTGCCCAGCAGTGTCTTGTCTTGGCTGCTGGAGAGAGAAACGCGAGGGTGCCTGGAGCAGATGCCAGGCTTTGAAGTGATTCCTGTCCCAGCAGGAGGCTGACAGCTGGCAGGGAGGGTGGGCACAGCCCCTGGCAGGTCTGGCCAGCACGGGGGATGCTCCAGGTGTCACCTTGGATCGTGTTTCCAGCTGGTCCTCGTGTCCTGCACATCCCTTTTGCCACATCCCCCCGAGATTTGGGGTGTTTGCCCCCCTCCAGCCTCGGGGGTGTCTGTGCTGTGTCTGTGCCCCTGGGGCTGGCACAGGGTGAGGGGATGAGCCACATGGCAGGGACATGTCCCCAGTGCTCCCGGCGGGCACGGGCTGTCCCCCTCCTCCCCCCGAGCCAGGAGGGCACACGTGCAGCTAAACCATCACTGGCAGCTCCTCGGTGCCACCTCCCCCTGCCTCCATTCCGGGCTGCAGGGGCACTGATGAGGGTCTTGGTGCCTGGCAGGGCCCTGGCAGTTGGGATTTGCGCTGCTTTCCCAGCTAATGCCCATTGCCAATGCGGTTTGGTGCCCGCAGTGTGCGTGGCACAGCTCCCCCCGGGGCCCCTGCACAGTGTCAGGGCTTAAAGAGATTCAGCGTAACACAACCTGACACCGGGAGCTGAAGTGGAATGTGCATAATGTGGCTCTGGTGCCCTCGGCCCCCCCTCCCCTTCCCGGTTCCCTTTTATGTGCGTGGAGCGTTTGGGGGTTTGTGACACCTCGGATTTTTCTGTGGAAGAGGGAAGGCAACTTCCAGAAAGCAGAAATCTCCCAGGGAGAGGGGAGAGGATTGCTCAGATGATTTGCTGCATGACTCATGGATATATTGTTGCATCCCAGAATGGTTTGGGTTGGAAAGGACCTTACAGCTCATCTTGTTCCACCCCTGCCATGGGCAGGGACACCTTCCATATCCCAGGCTGTTCCAACCTGACCTTGGACACTTCCAGGGATGGGGCACAGCCACAGCTTCTCTGGGAAATCCATTCCAGGGCCTCCCCATCTTCACAGGGAAGAATCTCTTCCCAATATCCCACGTAAACCCATCCAGCCTTTGCCCACACCAACAGAGCAGAGCTCCCATGGCTCTGTCCCAGCTCTCCATGGGATGAGCTCTGTGGTGCCTCTGCAGTTTGGGCACATCCAGCTCTGCCAGAAACCCCTTTTCCCAGCAGCTGGAAGGCCTTGTTTCTGCCAGCCCCATCCTGGACCCACCGAGCCCTCATTCCATGGTCCTGTGTTCCCAGAGCCCCCCTTTGACCCCAGCCTGTGTCTCCAAACCAGGAGCAGGGATGCTCCAGGAGGTCCCCATGGTGGATGCCGAGGGTGGGGTCAGTGTAGCAGCCTTGGTTCCCACCTGCCTTGGCCTGACAGACTCACACTTATGATCTTTATCTCCTTATGCATTTTTAATCCTGTTTGAAAGAGGCTCTGACAAAGCAGCACCGACCCCGCTCCCCCTGGGCTGGGCTGAAGGAGACCCTGCCTGCTCTCACCGAGGCCCACATCCTAACTGAGGGCTCCTGCTTCCCACAAATCAGCCCCAGATGGGATGTCAGAGAGAAATCTGCGGGGCAGGAGGGTAATTTTTATTGGCTTTGAACAGCTGTGCACAGAGGAGCTGTTGGCAGTGCTGCTCGGCTGAGCCGCTGCGCTCACCAGGGTGGGGCCAATCCGGGCTGGCTCTCACGGCCTCAGGCAGTGAAAGGGCTGTGGGTGCTGCTCTGCTCCCTCCCCTCAGTGGGATCCTTGTAAAATGGGGCCTGGAGGGATTGAAGTGATTGCACAGTGCAGTCCCTGCATCCTCCTTCACACTCCTGAATCCCCCTGCATCCTCCTGCATCTTCCTGCACCAGCTTTTCTCCTTCTCCATCTCTCTACATCCTCTTGAATTCTTTTGCATCCTTCAGTGTCCTTTGCAATCTCTGCATCCTCCTACATTAACCTCCCTGCACCCTCCTGTATCCCTCTGAATCCTTATGCATCCACCTGCATCTTCCTGCATCCTTCTGCATCCTCCTACATTATCCTGCATCCTCCTACGTTATCCTGCATCCTCCTACATCTCCCTGCACCCTCCTGTGTCCCTCTGAATCCTTTTGCATCCTCATGCATCTTCTTGCATCCTTCTGCGTCCTCCTACATCTTCCTGCACCCTCCTGCACCCTCTGACGTCCTCCTGTATCCTACATCTCCCTGCACTCTTCTGCATCCTTCTGTATCCCTCTGAATCCTTCTACATCCCTCTGCATTCCCCTGCACCTTCTGACATCCCCCTGCACCCTCTGACATCCTCCTGGATCCCTCTACATCCCCCTGCACCCTCTGACATCCCCCTGCACCCTCTGACATCCTCCTGGATCCTTNCCTGTGACATCCTCCTGCACCCTGTGACATCCTCCTGCACCCTCTGACATCCCCCTGCACCCTCTGACATCCTCCTGGATCCCTCTGACATCCCCCTGCACCCTCTGACATCCCCCTGCATCCTCCTGCCCCATTAAACCATCTCAGCATCCTCACCCCTGGACTCAGCCCCTTCAAACTTCCTCACGGATCCCCCTCAGGAACACGACACTCCAGTCCAGCCCTGGGCACAGGATCCCTGTCCAAGCCCCCACCCCTCCACCAGGAGACCTTTGCCCAGGCATTCCAGCACCCACCCCAACCCCACAGCAGGTTCTGCTGACTCCTTGACCTGTGGGGAGGTGATTTCATCCCTCACCACCTCGGGAATGTGCCCTGAGCCCTGGGGCACCAGGTGGTCCCTGCTGGGAGCAGCCTGAGCTCCTGCCCGGTGGGGAGCGCTGGAAACCTCGGCAGTAAATAAAGGGAAGAGCCGGGTTTGGGGGAAGCTTTCCCAGCTGTGGTGGCCTCTGCTGTGCGGGCGTATTTCAGGCAGGTGACAGGGACCTTGCTGAGTGTCCTTGCTGGGAAGGAGCGTGATGGATCTGGCTTTTACAGACAACAAAGAGGCCCTGATGTGACACCCCGGTGATGGATCGTCCCTCCTGCTGCCCCAAGTGATTACTCGGGAAAACTTTGCAGTCTGTAAATATTTACTGGGGGGACCAAAACCATCTCCTCCCCTTTGAGGGCGCAGGGAGGTTTGGTTTAATAAAGCCTCACTTAGTAAAGCCGTGAAATTGGAAGGAAATGAGGTTTTGGGGCCATTTCCTGTTGATGCAGGTGGGGACAGTCCCTGAGCAGGCAATGCCAGAGCCAGGTCCTCTTCTACCTCAGCTCCCTGGCAGCTGCATCCTCTGCATCCTCCTGCATCCCCTGGATCCTCCTTCATCCTCCTCCATCCCCAGAATCCTTCTGCATCCTCCTGCATCCTCCTTCATCCTTTTTTATCCTCTGCACCCTCCTGTATCCTCCTGCATTCCCTGCATTCTCCTGGAACCTCCTGCATCCCCTGAATCCTCCTGGACCACCTGCATCCCCTGCATTCTCCTGCATCCCCCTGCATCCTCCTTCATGCTCCTCCATCCCCAGCATCCTTCTGCATGCTCCTGCATCATCTGCATCCTTCAGCACTCTCCTGCATCCTCCTTCAGCCTTTTTTATCCTCTGCTCCCTCCTGTATCCTCCTGCATTTCCTGCATCATCTGTATCCTCCTGCATCCCACTGCATCCTCCTTCATACTCCTCCATCCCCAGAATCCTTCTGCATCCTCCTGCATCCTCCTTCGGCCTNGCATCATCTGCATCCTTCAGCACTCTCCTGCATCCTCCTTCAGCCTTTTTTATCCTCTGCACCCTCCTGTATCCTCCTGCTTTCCCTTCATTCTCCTGGATCCTCCTGCATTCCCTGAATCCTCCTGGACCACCTGCATCCTCCTGCATCCTCTGCATCCTCCTGCATCCCACTGCATCCTCCTTCATACTCCTCCATCCCCTGCATCCTCCGTCAGCCTTTTTCATCCTCTGCTCCCTCCTGCATCCTCCTGCATCCCCTGCATTCTCCTGCATCCCACTGCATCCTCCTTCAAGCTCCTCCATCCCCAGCATCCTTCTGCATGCTCCTGCATCATCTGCATCCTTCAGCACTCTCCTGCATCCTCCTTCAGCCTTTTTTATCCTCTGCACCCTCCTGTATCCTCCTGCTTTCCCTTCATTCTCCTGGATCCTCCTGCATTCCCTGAATCCTCCTGGACCACCTGCATCCTCCTGCATCCTCTGAATCCTCCTGCATCCCACTGCATCCTCCTTCATACTCCTCCATCCCCAGCATCCTCCTTCATCCTTTTTTATCCTCTGCATCCTCCTGCATCCTCCTGAACCCTCCAACCTCTTCCTGCATCCTCCAGCATCCCCCTGTATCCTCCTGCATCCTCCTGTGTCCTCCAGCATCCCCCTGTATCCTCCTGCATCCTCCTGTGTCCTCCAGCATCCCCCTGTATCCTCCTGCATCCTCCTGTATCCTCCAGCATCCCCCTGTATCCTCCTGCATCTCCTGCAGCTCCCTGGGAGCTTCACCCCATGGAATGGGAAGGTCCCACGTAGGGCTGGTGGTCAAGGGGGAAAAACCCCTCCTGGGTGTCCTTAAAGTGGGTTCATTTAATAAGAAATACAAAGCCCAACATCACTGAGGTGGTGTCAGGGCTGGAGAGGGGCCCTGAGGAGGGAGCAGAGCTGGGCTGGGCCTGCCCTGGGCTGGAAGGCAGCCAGGAAAGGGAGAAAATGTCTTATCTACAGGTTAAAAATAAATAAATACATTTAAAAATCAGGAAAAGGGGAAAAAAACCCCAACCAAATGGAGATATATAGAAGGGGAGGCGAATTTATAAACAGGAGCTTATCAGAAGGCAAAGCAGATAATAAACAGCTCTTCAGATCTGGGGCTTGAGCTCATAGAGGACAGAAAAGAGAATGGAATTCCTCAGGAAACGGAAAGGGCTGATAAGAGTCTGCAGTGACTTAGCAAACATAATTTAAAATTAAAAGAAATAATTAAACCCCCCTTTCTTTTGTCTTGCACAGTCCCTGAAATCACTTACAGGGCTCCAAACTGGGTGAACTGGGAGAAGGAAAAGCCACCTCTGCTGTGTGCCAGTAACTGAGCCCAGATGGATTAACTGGAAATTCAACGAGGCTTCAATGCCAGAGGGTGGTGGAAACTGCAGCCTCTGACTCCCCTACCTGCCCTCTGCCTCCAAAAACACATCTTGGAAAGGCATTGGCTGATGCAGGATCCCCCTCAAACCATCCTGCATCCTCCTCAACCATCCTGTATCCTCACCAAACCATCCTGCATCCTCATAAACCATCCTGCATCCTCCTCAACCATCCTGCATCCTCCTCAACCATCCTACATCCTCATCAAACCATCCTGCATCCTCATAAACCATTCTGTATCCTCCTCAACCATCCTGCATCCTCACCAAACCATCCTGCATCCTCACCAAACCACACTGCATCCTCACCAAACCACACTGCATCCTTGTCAGACCACCCTGCATCTCCCTCAAACCATCCTGCATCCTCACCAAACCATCCTGCATCCTCCTCAACCATCCTGTATCCTCACCAAACCATCCTGCATCCTCCTAAACCATCCTGCATCCTCCTCAGGGGCAAGGAAGGAGGGATTCACCTGGAAAGACCCCCAAATTCCCCCTGTAACCATTCAGGGTGCACTTTAGGGACTGCTCTGGAGTGTTTGATGCTCCTGAGCTGCCCTGACCTGATATTCCAGAATATCTGAACCTCGTGGAAACTGCTCCAGCTGCTCCATTCCGAGCCCAGCTCTCACCTGCAGAGCTCAGAGCTGAGGGGTTTGTGTCACCACACAATTTGTTTTCCCTCCTTCTCATCACCTGTGTATTTATTTACAGCCAATTGTTCCCTATTTCATTCCATTTATGTCCCCTCGTGTTTATGATGCTCCTTAAATGCCTGGTGTGGAGGTAATTATGGCCCTGGAAAAGCAAAGGGGAAACAAAAGCACACGTGAAGAGGCACAGAAAGGGAAGCCAATGATTCTTCCCTCCTGTGGGAGGATAATAAAGCTCAGCCTGGACGAGGCCCTTGGGTTGTCCTGCCCTGGCACTGCCTGGCTTGGCATTCCCGCTGCCTTTGACTCCTTCTGCTGAGCTTTCCCTCTCTCCAGGGTGGGATTTCGAGGGGCTGAAGTGGTGGAGAGGCCGAATTAAGAGCCCAAATGCTGCAGCAGCACTTGGTGGCTTCACTCCACTGCCTGTGCCTAATGACTGACTTACAGCTTTGCAGTTGATGAATTCGTTTATCCCCATTCAGCCTCTCTTGTTATTATCATTATTTTGGGGAGCCTTATCAAGGGGGGATTCTCTTTAAGCCTCTCTAATCAACTTGGCAGAGGCAGAGCTGAATAAGCCCCTGCCACCAAGCCCTGAGATCCCCCAGATGTTCTGACAGAGCCACAAAGGGCTTCCCAGCCCTGCCAGGGAGTTGGGAAAAGCTTATTGGCAGCACAGCCAGGAGGGATCCAGTGTGGAGCCCAGTGGGATCCTTCCCAGTGCTGAGGCAGGACGATCTCAGCTCCTGAAGACAAACCCCATCCCAGGTTGTGCAGCCTTGGCCATACCCCCCCAGCCCTGTTCCCACCCATGTCCCACCACACCTTGCCCATGGATACCCCAATTTCCATTTCTAATATTCCATTATTAATTCTCTTGCCCATGGATACCCCAATTTGCTCTTCTTTCCTACAATTCCATGGCTTGGCCATACCCCCCCTAAGCCCTCTTCCCACCCATGTCCCACCACACCTTGCCCATGGAAGGTCCTTCCCATGTTGAGTGTGTTGGGATCACACCCTCTGGAAGGTCCTTCCCAGTGTGGAGTGTGTTGGGATCACACCCTCTGGAAGGTCCTTCCCAGTGTGGAGTGTGTTGGGATCACACCCTCTGGAAGGTCCTTCCCAGTGTGGAGTGTGTTGGGATCACACCCTCTGGAAGGTCCTTCCCAGTGTGGAGTGTGTTGGGATCACACCCTCTGGAAGGTCCTTCCCAGTGTGGAGTGTGTTGGGATCACACCCTCTGGAAGGTCCTTCCCAGTGTGGAGTGTGTTGGGATCACACCCTCTGGAAGGTCCTTCCCAGTGTGGAGTGTGTTGGGATCACACCCTCTGGAAGGTCCTTCCCAGTGTGGAGTGTGTTGGGATCACACCCTCTGGAAGGTCCTTCCCAGTGTGGAGTGTGTTGGGATCACACCCTCTGGAAGGTCCTTCCCAGTGTGGAGTGTGTTGGGATCACACCCTCTGGAAGGTCCTTCCCAGTGTGGAGTGTGTTGGGATCACACCCTCTGGAAGGTCCTTCCCAGTGTGGAGTGTGTTGGGATCACACCCTCTGGAAGGTCCTTCCCAGTGTGGAGTGTGTTGGGATCACACCCTCTGGAAGGTCCTTCCCAGTGTGGAGTGTGTTGGGATCACACCCTCTGGAAGGTCCTTCCCAGTGTGGAGTGTGTTGGGATCACACCCTCTGGAAGGTCCTTCCCAGTGTGGAGTGTGTTGGGATCACACCCTCTGGAAGGTCCTTCCCAGTGTGGAGTGTGTTGGGATCACACCCTCTGGAAGGTCCTTCCCAGTGTGGAGTGTGTTGGGATCACACCTGGAAGGTCCATCACACCATGTTGACTGTGGGGGGATGAATCCACACCCACCAGAGGTTCATTCTTGGGTGTTCCTCTTCTTTCCCAACATCCCATCATTAATCCTCTTGCTTGGACGCCACCAGGAAGGCGCCTCCTTCCTGCACCAACACAGGAAACAGGCTCCTGATTATTTATTTAATTTCTTTTCAGCGTTCATCTATTTTACAGTAAATTACCTCAGTTTATGGAACTTTCTTTCCTCCTTACATAATTGTTATAAATAACCTCCAAACGACATAAAAGCTGTAAACATTGCGAGGGAAAGAAGAGTAAATTATAGAGATTTCAGAGCAGATGAAGGAGAACTTGGGGGTTGATAAGACAGGGAGGCTGCCTGAGCTGCTTTGTTTCTTCCTTTTCTTTTCTTTCCCCCCCAAATCATCTCTTTCATATTTATCTAATAAATATCCAACTGCAAATAAATATTTCCCTCCTTGGCCAGGAGGGATTTGAGGAGCAGCATCTCAAACCTGCACGTGGGAAGTGGCAAAGCAAAGCATGAACCTTGGGGGGCAGTTTGAGGGGTCCTGGGGAGAGAGGGATGCTGAGCCCAGGATGCATCCCATGGGCAGGATTCCAGGGGTCATGGTGAGAAAGGGATGCTGAGCCCAGGATGCATCCCATGGGCAGGATTCCAGGGGTCATGGTGAGAGAGGGATGCTGAGCCCAGGATGCATTCCAGGGTCCGGATTCCAGGGGTCATGGTGAGAGAGGGATGCTGAGCCCGGGATGCATTCCAGGGTCCGGATTCCGGGGATCCTGGGGAGAAAGGGATGCTGAGCCCCAGGATGCATCCCATGGGCAGGATTCCAGGTGTCCTGCTGCCCAGGGGCTGCTCCCACCTTCCCCTGACTCCTGAGTGCTCCAGGATCCCGTGTGCCCTGCTCCCACCTTTCCCTGGGCTTTGAGTGGTCCAGGATTCCAAGTGTCCTGTTCCCACCTTCCTCCACCCGCCTGAGTGCTCCAGGATCCCAGATATCCTATTCCCACCTTTCCCTGGGCTTTGAGTGGTCCAGGATTCCAAGTGTCCTGTTCCCACCTTCCTCCACCCGCCTGAGTGCTCCAGTATCCCAGATCTCCTGTTCCCACCTTCCTCTGACCTCCTGAGTGCTCCAGGATCCCAGATCTCCTGTTCCCACCTTCCTCTGACCTCCTGAGTGCTCCAGGATCCCAGATCTCCTGTTCCCACCTTCCTCTGACCTCCTGAGTGCTCCAGGATCCCAGATCTCCTGTTCCCACCTTCCTCTGACCTCCTGAGTGCTCCAGGATCCCAGATCTCCTGTTCCCACCTTCCTCTGACCTCCTGAGTGCTCCAGGATCCCAGATCTCCTGTTCCCACCTTCCTCTGACCTCCTGAGTGCTCCAGGATCCCAGATATCCTATTCCCACCTTTCCCTGGGCTTTGAGTGGTCCAGGATCCCACATGTCCTGTTCCCACCTTCCTCTGCCCCCCTGAGTGCTCCAGGATTCCAAGTGTCCTGCTTCCATCTTTCCCCACCCGCCTGAGTGCTCCAGATTCCCAGATCTCCTGTTCCCAACTTCCTCCTACCCCTTGAGTGCTCCAGGATCCCAGATATCCTTTCCCACCTTCCTCTGCCCCCCTGAGTGCTCCAGGATTCCAAGTGTCCTGCTTCCATCTTTCCCTGCCCCCCTGAGTGCTCCAGGATCCCAGATCTGTTCCCACCTTCCTCCACCCCCCTGAGTGCTCCAGGATCCCAGATCTCCTGTTCCCACCTTCTCCTGCTCCCTGAATGGCCCCCAAAGCAGCACATGTCACCCAAACTGGGTAAACCGGCTTCATCCTCAGGGGAGGATGCTGGGAACGATGAGGCATCACCTTGGCATCCTCCCACGTCGTGCTGGGCCAGATCCAACGGCAGAAAAAAAAGCTCCCTGCGGCCCCTGGCACAGCTCGAGGGGCATCTGCAGGGAGCTGCTGCTCCGGGGGTGGGGATCAGAGGGAACATCGCGGCGCAGGAGCTGCTCAGGGAGGGCGAGCAGAGGGTTCGCGGCTTGAATTCTTGAATTCTTTAACACGGGGCTTGAATTCTTGAATTCTTGAACACGGGGCTTGGCAAAGCCGCGGGAGCTCCGGCTGTGCGCGGGGCTCGCTCCTCCTCATGCCCTGCGGCCACCGCGCAAGGCTGGAGTGCCACCTGCTTGGGTTTATGGCTGGCTGGTCCCTGAGGAGCGCCCCTGGCAGAGGCAGCGACAGTGACAGCGACAGGGACGGGCAGAGGCTGCGCTCACACGTGTCAGAGAGGGGTTTGGTGGCAGAGGGTGAGCCCCCGATGCTTTGCCCCCAGATAACCCCCTGGGCAGCCCGTGGACACTGGGCTGTGCTGATGCTGGCATGGCCCTTGGCAGGGCAGGGACACTCTGAAGGGTTTCCCACCCCCCAAAAAAAAAAAAACTGGCAGAGGGAAATGCTGATTCTGTGCTGGGAAAGGAATTCCTGATGAACAAACCCCAAGGGCTGGTGATGCTGGGGTGGAGAGGGGCCAGGTGGAGATGGACACAGATAATCCATAGGAATAGTTTGGGTTGGAAGGGACCTTAAAGACCATCCAGTCCCACCCCCTGCCCTGGGCAGGGACACCTCTCACTCTCCCAGGTTGCTCCAATCTGCCCTTGGACACTCCCAGGGATGGAGCAGCCACAGCTTCTCTGGGAATCCCATCCCATCCCCTCAACACCCTCCCACGGCAGGATTCCTTCCCAATATCCCACCTAAACCAGCACATGGAATCATGGAGTGGTTTGGGTTGGAAGAGACCTTCAAGATCACCCAGTGCCACCCCGTGCCCTGGGCAGGGACACCTCCCACTGTCCCAGGGTGCTCCAGCCTGGCCTTGGACACTCCCAGGGCTGGAGCAGCCACAGCTTCTCTGGGAACTCCATCCCATCCCTCTCCACCCTCCCAGGGCAGGATTCCTTCCCAACATCCCACATAAACCCACTGATCCCGAGGTTTATGGATTTGTGGAGCCCTGGGAGCAGCCACTCCTGCAGCTCCATCGGGGGGAGTGGGGGGAACGAGGAATTTTCTCCTGCACCGACCCAGGAAGATCCACCCCCCCATCCCCAGGGACCAGGCTGCCTCCCTCCTGAGTGTGCAGCAAACTCAGCTCCTGGGATTCACAAACAAATATTGGATTTTTCAACATCGTTTTCTTTCTTGTTGCACTCAACACTGGCAGGATTTTTAGTGTTTGTTTATGGTTCAGACCATATGATTCAATAAACCCTGGGCTGAGAAACATGTGCATAATTAAGTTTAAAAGGCAGCTCTGCTCCTCTCCTTGTGTTTTTGGGTTTTTTTTTCAAACCAGGCTTTATGTAACTAATTTTGTTTATCGCTGACATCGATTTCATCCTTCACTCAGTGCCTCAAGATTGTCAGGAATTATTTTAAAGAGCCCCAGGGTATTTTTAGTGGAGCATCTGCCTGGCAGATTGTGCAGGTGGGAGGGGAGGTGTGGAGGGGCAAGGCCTGGCCATGCAGATTAAAGGACTGGCATCAAACTCGGGTTCTGTGAGGAAAATCGAGGGGAAACTCCTCACTCAGCACAGCCCAGAGCTCTTCTGGGGGTGTTGAGCCTGGAGAAGAGGAGGCTGAGAGGTGACCTCAGCACTGTCTGGAAGTGCCTGAAGGGAAGTTGTGGCCAGGTGGGGGTTGGTCTCTTCTCCCAGGCACTCAGCAATAGGACAAGGGGGCACGGGGGGCTCAAGCTCTGCCAGGGGAAATTGAAGTTGGAGATGAGAAAAAACTTCTTTGCAGAGAGAGTGCTGAGGGATTGGAATGGGCTGCCCAGAGAGGGAGTGGATTCCCCATCCCTGGAGGTTTTTCAGCTGAGCTTGGCCGTGGCACTGAGTGCCATGATTTGGTGACGGGACTGGAGTTGGCCCAAGGGTTGGACTTGATGATCTCAGAGGGCTTTTCCAACCCAATCCATTCTGTGATTCTGTGATTCTTGGAAATGGGAATGTCAATACCTGGATCACTGCTCATCCTGCTCCTCTGGCTCTGATGTGGGTTGGAACCCACTGGGGGGTTGGGACCACCCCATCCTGGCCCTGCTGGGTGGGAAAACTCATCTCCCTTTTCCCTGGAATGTGTCCCAGAACCACAGGTTGATCCTTGCACTGTGAGAACCCCCAAGAGATGGTCCCTGCCCCCCAACCTGCCCCTGTTCCCCTCACCAAATCCCCTGGGGGGGCTTTGCCAGCAAAATCCCAACATCTTCCCTATCTGGAGCTTTCCATTCTGCTTGGATTTTTTTTTGAATGAGAAGCGGTTTCTTCTCTCCATATGAATTATTTATTGCAGTTCAAGGCATTTCTAGGGCAGTGAGGATCTTAATTACATCTGGACACAGTTTCACCCATGGGCTGGGGGTGTCTCCTCGTCCCCCCACCCCTTGCACAAGCCCTCTTGAAATCCCCCAGCAAAAGGAGCCTCTCCACTGGTAATTTCTCCTTTAATTAAAACCTCCTGTTTTATCAGGAGCTGAAATCAGCGCTGAAAGGATCTGCTTGAACGAGTTCTCGCCAGTTACAAAGGAAAAGAGCTGAAATAATCAGAAAGTCGAACTCTGAGGCTTTCAAATTGAGACCTCCGGCTCCCTCCGCCAAGAATGACTCCTCATTTTGAAATGTTAATTGATAGTAAGAAGTGTTAAAAGCCAGCCAGGAAACGAGGAGCCTTTCCAGCTCTTCCCACGGAGCTCCTTAGGTGACCAAAGGAGCTGCTGTTTTCAGCTTCTGCTTCCTCAAGAACTTGGGAGATTTCACTTTTACGGCCTCATTTGAGGCAGGAAAAGTCTTGGAATTTGTAGCTGTGCCTGGGAAAGCTGAGCCCGGGTCTGGTAACAACCCACCAGGCAGCAAAGAAACAGCCCAGTTTTATAGGGCTTTGATAGAAACTGCCACTTTTATATGGAAGTTTTATGTAATTGTGTGGAATTGAGATCTCAGAGCTTCGTTTAATTAACGGCAACAACTCACTCTGTCTTTGCCATCTCTGCCCCTCTCAAGGTGCTGCTGGAATTGCTCTCGGGGGGGATCCTGCCCACGCTCCAGGGGGGTGATCCCATCCAGCCCTGGAAAAGGATCTGTGCTCCCTAAGCCACTGTGCTCCCCACCACAGAACCAGTTCCCAGGCCTGTTTGGACCCTGAGGATTTCCAAATCATCCCAAAAAAAGGAGACATTGGATGACCAGGAGAGATTCTGGGTGACCAGGAGAAGGTTCTGGGTGACCAGGAGGAGGTTCTGGGTGACCAGGAGGAGTTGCTGGATGACCAGGAGAGGTTCTGAATGACCAGGAGAGATTCTGGGTGACCAGGAGGAGACACTGGGTGACCAGAAGGAGACACTGGGTGACCAGGAGAGATTCTGGCTGACCAAGGGGAGGTTCTGGATGGCCAGGGGAAGGTTCTGGGTGGCCAGGAGAGATTCTAGGTGACCAGGAAAGCTTCTGGATAATGAGAAGGAGACACTGGGTGACCAGGAGAGATTCTGGATGACCAGGAGAGGTTCTGAATGACCAGGAGAGATTCTGGGTGACCAGGAGAGGGTCTGGGTGNTGAATGACCAGGAGAGATTCTGGGTGACCAGGAGAGGTTCTGAATGACCAGGAGAGATTCTGGGTGACCAGGAGAGGTTCTGGGTGACCAGGAGAGGTTCTGGATGACCAGGGGGAGGTTCTGAATAGCCAGGAGAGATTCTGGATGACCAGGAGAGGTTCTGGATGGCCAGGGGGAGGTTCTGGATGACCAGGGGGAGGTTCTGGATGGCCAGGATTGATTCTAGGCATCCAGGAAAGCTTCTGGATGATGAGAAGGAGTCGCTGGGTGACCAGGAGGATACACTGGGTGACATGCTGGGTGAGAGGCTGGGTGGATCCTGGATGATTTCAGCCAAACCACCTCTGTGCACACCCTCTGAGTCAGGGGAGGCCTTTGCTCCTCTCTCCCTGCCTCCCCCTGTGTCCCCCATCAGTCCCTTCAAGTCAGACCCTTCAAGACCCATCAACAAACCCCCCAGGCTGTTGCAGCAGATGAGCTTTTGGAGCCCTTCCTTGCTTTGGGAAGCCTCTCTCCAGCCCTTGGAGAGTTCCCAGCAGCTCCTGCACTGCCTGTGCTCATTCTGAGCAATATTAGCTCTGATGTGCTTTATCTGCTTCATTTCTCCCTGGGGAAAGGGGTCAGAATCCTGCAGGAAGGTGCAGGCCAGGCCAGAAATGGAGCCCAGGTGCTCAGAGCTGGGTCTGATGCCATACCTTCCCCTGTACTCTGCATTGGGGAGGCCACACCTTGAGTGCTGTGTTGAGTTCTGGGCCCCTGAGTTGAGGCAAGAGATTGAGGGGCTGGAGTGGGGCCAGAGAAGAGCAAGGAGGCTGGAGAAGGGAGTGGAGCACAAGTGCTGTGGGGAGAGGCTGAGGGAGCTGGGGGTGTTGAGCGTGGAGAAGAGGAGGCTGAGAGGTGAGCTCAGCACTGTCTGGAAGTGCCTGAAGGGAAGTTGTGGCCAGCTGGGGGTTGGTCTCTTCTCCCAGGCACTCAGCAATAGGACAAGGGGGCACGGAGGGCTCAAGCTCTGCCAGGGGAAATTGAAGTTGGAGATCAGGTAGAAATTCTTTGCAGAGAGAGTGCTGAGGGATTGGAATGGGCTGCCCAGAGAGGGGGTGGGTTCCCCATCCCTGGAGGTTTTTCAGCTGAGCTTGGCCGTGGCACTGAGTGCCATGATCTGGTGACGGGACTGGAGTTGGCCCAAGGGTTGGACTTGATGATCTCGGAGGGCTTTTCCAACCCAATCCATTCTAGGATTCTGTGATTCTATGACACCAGCAGACATCCCTGATGCCACTCCTTATCTGATGCCAGGAGCACAGCCCTCCTTTCCCTTTCCTCCCTTCCTCGGAATAATCCTCCCCAAGCCAGAGCTGTGGATAGAAAATAAAAATAAATAACAACAAAACCCAAACCTGCAATGGTGATAATGAAACAAACCCCTCACAGGGCATTTCATGGTAGAAACGGAGCTATTTGGAATTCTCATTTCCCAGCAGCCTCAAAGGTTTTCCCCCCTCCAGGGAATGACCCTGTCAGGGCTGAAAACACCCCCTGGGACCCCCCAACTCCCCATCCCCTCCCTGCACTGGCTCAAGGTCATTTGGGAAAGATAAGGAATAATTTTGAGCTTTTTTTGGGGGGGGGAAATATCCTCATTAACAGGCACATTCAAAAGGGCTGATCTCATCCTTCCTCAAGGAGCCTTTTCCTCCTGGATTTGTCCTTCCATTCTGGTTTGATTATTATCACTGGATTATTTCTTATTATCACTCATTTATTTATTATTATCACTGGATTATTTATCATTATCACTCATTTAATTATTATAATCACTGGATTATTTATCATTATATTTTTTATTATTATCACTGGATCATTTATCACGAGTTTATATTTTATTATTGCAATTTATTTATTTATTATTACCACTGGTTTGTTTATTTATTATTATCAACGGTCTATTTATTATTACCATCAGTTTATTTATTATTATCTTTGTTTTATCTATGCTTATCATTGGTTTATTTATTATCATCATTGGTTTGATCATTATTATCACTGGTTTGATCATTATTATCACTGGTTTATTTATTAATATCACTGGTTTGGTCATTATTATCACTGGATTATTTCTTATTATCACTCATTTTTTTATTATTATCACTGGATTATTTATCA
>VWZD01005056.1:24597-35106 GCA_013396695.1 Sakesphorus luctuosus | reverse complement strand
GGATGGATGGATGGATGGATGGATGGATGGATAGATGGAGGGATGGACGGACGGATGGGATCTCAGTTCAAGGGGAAGTGGGTAAAAAAGAGACAGTTTCATGAGGAATTCTGTGATTACTCCTGGCTTTGTAACAGGATCTTTTCTCTCATTTAAATAAGAATTTGACAGACCCTTCCCTAGGAGTGTCCAAGGCCAGGCTGGATGGGGCTTGGAGCAACCTGGGCTAGTGGAAGGTGTCCCTGCCCATGGCAGGGGGTGGCACTGGACAGGATTTAAGGTCCCTTCCAACCTAAACCATTCCAGGTTTCCACGACCCTCTGCTGAAGGTTTGCAGAGGGGAAAAAGACCCATCAGGACATTCCATGTCATTGTTCCACCATCATGCAAGAAATAAACCAAAAAAAAACCAGTAATGAGAAGCACAAAACTCTGCTTAATTTTGCTGCCAGAGCTGCTTTTCTCTGACAAAGCAAGAACCAGCTGCACTCAGGGGGTGCCAGGGATTTAAGGGGATGTGTGGATGGAGGGCACAGTGGGTACCATTGGGGTCCCACCTCTGCTCTTGCTCCCAAAACCCCCTTGGCATTGACACAACATCCTTCACACCCACCCAAGAGTCACAAGGTCATGAGGAGCAAGAGGTTCCTAAGGGGAATTTAAGGAGCAAAGACCAGGAAGGATGGATAAAGTCCTTGCAGCATTTGGGATGTCCATGGGGTGTTTTCCATTAGGATTTAAACACAGTTTCTCCCTTAGGGGGGATGAAAATCCAGCACATGATGGAGAGGACTCTGGAGAGGGTGAGCTGGCCCAGTCCAGGCTGTCTCCAAAACCCACTGTCTCATCCCTGCAGAAACATGTGCAGGGGTTTTGTCGGGGTTTTGGAGGTTTGCTCTTTGTTTTGGAGAGCTCTGCTCTCTCTTTTCATTTGGCTTGGCAGAATTTCAATACCTCTGCCTCTCACCTCAATAAAAACAGCACGTCAGGTGGTGGGTTTTTGTGAGGGAATGACCTTTTCCACGTGCAGAAAACCCAAACCTTTCCTTGCATTTGGGAGGGAGAAAGGGAGGAGAGAGACTAAAGCTGGTTTTGATAAAAAACAAAGCCTCCAACTCCACAGGTGGTGTCACCATGTACCAGAAAATTAGAATAGTGGAGGGTTTTAAACTATGCACAAAGACATCAGGATAAACTGGCATTAATTCTGAGCTATTAATGGGGCATAAAAATTGCTGAGCTCCCTCTTGGTGCCCTCAGGATGGTCAGACCCATCCCAGGACCACGTTGGGTCAATATTTGGGGTGTTTCAGCCCTTTGCACCCTGTGCCTGAATCCAGGGGAATAGAACATCCCTGTTTTCCTTGTCCTCCCCCATCTCCAAGTCTCCACAGGGCATCCAAGAGATAAATAATCCCTCCAGAACTCCCTGAAAGCTGTGGAAGCTCAGCCTGTCCTGGTGCCTCAGTCCCGTTTATCAGCACATTGTTGACGTTCACTAATCGAGTGTAAAACTGTAATTAAAAATAATCTCCTCTTCTTGAAGAGGCAAAAAAAAAAAAGAGGACGTGGAATAAGGGGAAATAAACCCAATGCATGAATGTGCTAATTGCAGCTGTGGGAATGATGGCAAAACAATTTGCTGGTTTGTTTTCCCTCTGCAGGGCTGAGGCAGCACAGAGGGCTGGGGAGGAGCCCAGACATGAGGAGAGGGCTGCAAACACCCTCATTGCCAAGAAAATCGGTCTTTCTGCCCCAAAATCCTGGCCCAGGCTGATCCCTGGTGGTTTGGGAGCAGTGCAGAGCAGGGTTATGGTTTATGTTGGCTGATTTATCTCCATGGGTGAAGATTTCATTTCAAGTTGGAGGATGTTCAAAGTAAAGCCAGGCCTGTTACAGACTTAATTGGACCATATTTCAATCCCAGTTCATCTATTCAGCGTGGATTCCTTATGCTGGGTCCATAAAGTTTTATTAAGTTATATATCAAGCCATACACACGGAGGGGGCAGAGGCACAGCCCTGCTTACATGTTTTTGGAAATGAGGAAGGTTGTGCCTGTGTCTGGCTCTGCTCCCAGCCAGGTGGCTGCTGCTTTGGGCACTCAGAGCCTTCATCCTGCTGAGCTCCAGGCAGAGACCACTGGGATGGTCACCCCAGGGGGGGACACCTGGCCAGAGAAGAGCAATGAGGCTGGAGAAGGGAGTGGAGCACAAGTGCTGTGGGGAGAGGCTGAGGGAGCTGGGGGTGTTGAGCGTGGAGAAGAGGAGGCTGAGAGGTGAGCTCAGCACTGTCTGGAAGTGCCACATCAGGGAAGTTGTGGCCAGCTGGGGGTTGGTCTCTTCTCCCAGGCACTCAGCAATAGGACAAGGGGGCACGGGAGGCTCAAGCTCTGCCAGGGGAGGTTTAGGTTGGATATCAGGTAGAAATTCTTTGCAGAGAGAGTGCTGAGGGATTGGAATGGGCTGCCCAGAGAGGGGGTGGATTCTCCGACCCTGGAGGTTTTTAAGATGAGACTGGACGTGGCACTGAGTGCCATGATCTGGTGATCACAGTGGGGTTGGATCAAGGGTTGGACTTGTTGATCTCAGAGGTCTCTTCCAACCCAGCTGATTCTATGTTTCTATGAAAACCCGTGGAAAATCCCTCAGCTGATGCTCGTGAGGCAGTTGGGGTGGGTGATGCTGGTCCTGGGAAGGGTGGGGTTATGCTAAGGAGCATCCCAGGCTCTGTCCAAGGGCTGTTTCTGCTGGCAGAGCTTGGAGAGGTTCAGCCTCCTGCAAGGATTTGAAGTGCGGAGCTGGGATTTTATGACCCTGATTCGGCAGAGCTCTTGAACAAGTGTTTGGAATTAGTGTGTGCTCACACATTTCCTTGACTCCAGACTTAATTCCATGCAACAATAACTTAGAAAAAAACTCAAAAAGCACTTGGTGAGGAAGAGAACTGGAGCAGGCAGGAGCCTGGGAATGGAGCTGGCACAGGCAAGAGACCCTGAATTCCCCTTTTTCCTTTGCCCAAGCAAATAAGACAAATAGGACAAGGGGGCATGAGGGGCTCAAGCTCTGCCAGGGGAAATTGAAGTTGGAGAGCAGAAAAAACTTCTTTACAGAGAGAGTGCTGAGGGATTGGAATGGGCTGCCCAGAGAGGGGGTGGATTCCCCATCCCTGGAGGTTTTTCAGCTGAGCTTGGCCGTGGCACTGAGTGCCATGATCTGGTGACGGGACTGGAGTTGGCCCAAGGGTTGGACTTGATGATCTGGGAGGGCTTTTCCAACCCAGTCCATTCTAGGATTCTGTGAGGGTGGTTTGCAAAACCAGGAGAGAACCATGGTCAGAAAGGCCCAGTCCGTGGCCAGCCCCTGCAGGTGCTGCGTGGATGTGGATTGCAGATAATTCAGTATTTTGGAGATTCTAACACTGGAGGAGGAGAAGGGTGACCTGGGCTGATGCTGCCACCTCACCACGGGATCCATGGACACCTTTCCCAGGTGTTCTGTGTCTCCTGCCCCTCCTCTGCCTCGGCCCAGGTTATTTTGCACAGACAGGTAATTCCCAATGCATTATCTGTGTTATCCACACTCAGCCTCATCCTCAGCCCCTGCTGATGTACAGGCACCAGCAGGCTGATAATGGGCCGTGTTTAAGCTGATTGTCACCACAGATAAATGATTTCTGTGAATGGATGCACTTTGGTTAAACTTCTGGAGGGAAAAGGAAAAGTTACCTTTTCTTTTATTAAAAAAAATACCCAACTCCCATCCTTTGAAAAGGCGGCACCTCCCCCCAGATCCTCATTTCAGATTAGGACATCAGGTGTGTGCTGAGAGATCTTCAGTTCCCGCCTGTCAGGGCTGCTGTTTGCTATTCAAACCTGTCATCTGATGGTTCCTGAATAGCTGCCTCGGTGTCCTTGAGGACAGCTCTATTAAATGCCAGATCTGTTCCCTCTCCCTCCGTACCCGTGATGAGACAGAATAACTCTCAGGCAGGAGAGCTGGTTGTGTGAACAGGACTTGGTGTGGGGAGAGAATGGGCGGAGAGGGAAAGGGACAGGGAGAGGACAAGAGAGGTGGGGGGATAAAACCCACTCGAGCTGGAGAGTCTGCCTGTGCTGCCAGGTGGAGAGAGGGAGAATTGGCCTGATGATCAGAAGGTGACAATACCTGTGTGTCCCAGTTGAGCAGGTGGGCCCAGTTTGTCCCTGTGTGGGGGTGACCAAAGCTGGGCATTCTAAACCCTCTGGGCCATTGCCCAGCAACTCTTCCCAATGGCCCATTGGCAGCAGCTGCCCAGGGCACAGCTGAGCCCTCAGCCTGGCAGCTGGCTGGGAAAGAAGCCTGGCAGAGGAGCTGGGAGAACTCCCCTGCAGGGACTCCTTGGCACCTCCACACCCACCTGAGGGCTCAGCTCTGCTCAGGGGCCAGCAACCAGTCCAAAATCCCCCCTGAGGCCCAGAGTCACATCCCCCAGGCTGCAACTCCCTGCCCTGGGGGACCCACTGGGGGCTCCCACCCGCACCTGAGGGGAGACAATCTTGGCCTTTGGCCACCTCTGGCACCACTCCTGGCATCCAGAGGAGGAGCAGAGCCTGCACAGGAGGAGCCCACCACTCTCCCCCAGACTGGGCCATCATCTGCACCAACAGCTTTGGCCCCTCCTTTTCCTTTGGCCTCGGGGGAACCCCGTGGGGCTCAGCACAGGGGCCACCAAACCCCCCTGTGTTTGTGCCCCAGGGGGCTGGGTTAGACTGCTGGGCTTGGGGGTTAAACCCAATTTCTCTTTGTGCCATTGCATTTATTGTGATATTGTTATTGAATTATAACTCTGACTTACAATCTCTTATGGTGGGTTTGTTTTCTCCTGCTGGCTCACCTTTAAACCAGCACACTCTGGTAAAAGGAGAAATTACTTCAATGCCTCATGCAAAGAACCAAAAGGCAACACTCTTTGGTTCTGGCAGCAACATCCAGCCTGGCTGGAGGTTGGGAGCATGGGATGGGCAGGGAAGCCGGTGCTGGAAGGCTGAGCCTGGGTTGGGTTTAGCTGAGCTGGGCAGGGAGGGAGCTCTGCCAGGCCCTGGCACCACCATCTGCTCCCACAGGATGATCCAACATCTCCAACCATCCTCCTGGTAACCTTCCTTGTTGTCGTCTCAGCCACCATGGAGAGATCTTTCCACTCATTAATGGCACTTGATTTAACGACATGTTCACGTTAGATCTCGGTGTTGATTGCTGAAGTCACTTCGAGTTAATTACAGAGTTAATTACCAGCTAATAACTTTGTTGCTAATAGCTGTAACGGATTTTGGGCGAAGAGTTGTCAGAAAGGGCTGATTGGAAGGTCTCCTGGGCAGGATCCTCGTTACAGAAATGGATACACTGAAGGCAAATGATTCCAATCTTTTTTTCTTTGATGAACAGTAAATTATTCTAATATCCTTCACTATTGTGTTCGCTTATTATCTGTGGGTAATTAGAAGTGAAGAGCTGCAAAGCTGCCTGGGTTGCAGATAGAGGACCGTGGCAATTGTGCTCTCTTGATTTTTGATGCCGAAAGATTGGGGTTTATCCCTCATCTCTGCTTTCCTCCCCTGACAGACACACACAGACCATGCTGGCCCTGCATCCCCACCCTCCTGCACTAACACACCTGTGCAGGTGCCATCCCAGAGTCTCTGCGTCTTATTTTTGGGGACTTCCAGCACTTGTACCAAGTGAGTCTTGGGAATCACAGAACCATAGAATGGATTGGGTTGGAAAAGACCGCCGAGATCATCAAGTCCAACTCCAGTCCCTTTACCAGATCATGGCACTCAGTGCCACGGCCAAGCTCAGCTGAAAAACCTCCAGGGATGGGGAATCCACCCCCTCTCTGGGCAGCCCATTCCAATCCCTCAGCACTCTCTCTGCAAAGAAGGTTTTTCCCATCTCCAACTTCAATTTCCCCTGGCAGAGCTTGAGCCCCCCGTGCCCCCTTGTCCTATTGCTGAGTGCCTGGGAGAAGAGACCAACCCCCAGCTGGCCACAACTTCCCTTATGTGGCTCTTCCAGACAGTGCTGAGCTCACCTCTCAGCCTCCTCTTCTCCAGCACAAACACCCCCAGCTCCCTCAGCCTCTCCCCACAGCACTTGTGCTCCACTCCCTTCTCCAGCCTCCTTGCTCTTCTCTGGCCCCGCTCCAGCCCCTCAATCTCTTGCCTCAACTCAGGGGCCCACAACTCAACCCAACACTCAAGGTGTGGCCTCCCCAAGGCAGAGGCCAGGGGAAGGCTCACTGCCCTGGGCCTGCTGGCCACGCTACTTTGGATCCAGGCCAGGAGCCCATTGGCCTTCTTGGCCACCTGGCCACACTCTTGGCTCCTCTTGAGCTTCCTGTCCCTCAGTCCCCCCAGGTCCCTTTCTGCCTGGCTGCTCTCCAGCCACTCTGTGCCCAGCCTGGAGCGCTGCAGGGCTTGGGGTGGCCAAAGGGCAGGACCTGCACTTGGTCTTGTTGAACTCCATCCCATTGCAATCAGCCCATCTCTCCAGTCTATCCAGATCCCTCTGCAGAATCAGTTGATTACTCTGTAACTCCCCAGGAGTGACTCTGGGTACTTATGGCATGTGATGTTGCCCTTTACCTGTGGCAGCAAAAGAGGTTTCTGTCTCCTCCTCCAAGCAAACAGCACTTTCCATAACTTCTCAAGCATCCTCATCCATCACATTCCTGCTCTTTCAAAGACAAACTGGGATAGCTGGTTCAAGGCTGTGTCTCTGTGCTGAGCAGCCAAGAGCCTGGCTTGGTCTGGATGGAACTCAGCAGGAGGGGAAGGAAGGGAAGGAAGCCCTGGACACCACTGGAGACCATCAGAACACAAATGAACAGAGCAGTGTGGGATCCTTCAGTTGGGAACAGCCACCAAATCAATAGCACAGCCACTGAAACAACGTCACAGCCACCAAAACCAACAGCACAGCCACCAAAACAATGGCACAGACACCAAAAAAAACCCCAGCACAGCCTTGAAAACAATGGCACAGCCACCAAAACCAACAGCACAGCCACCAAAAAATCAGCACAGCCTTGAAAACAATGGCACAGCCACCAAAGCAATGGCACAGCCACCAAAAACAACAGCAAAGCCACAAAAACGTCACAGCCACCAAAGCCAACACAGCCACCAAGAAATGGCACAGGCACCAAAAAAAACCCAGCACAGCCTTGAAAACAATGGCACAGCCAGCAAAACCAAGGGCACAGCCACCAAACCAAGGGCACAGACACCAAAAAGAGTATCAGAAACCAAAACAATGGCACAGCCACCAAACCAAGGGCACAGCCACCAAAAACAAGGGCACAGCCACCAAAACCAAGGGCACAGCCACCAAAAAGAGTATCAGAAACCAAAACCAGCGGCACAGCCACCAAAGCCAAGGGCACAAGGAGGGCTTGGTGACACATTCAGTGCAGGGGGGATGCAGAGCGTGTCCCTGGGAGCTGAGCAGAGACAAACTCACTGTCTGTGCTGATTTGGGGCTCTTTCCCACGTGCCCCCCAGCAGCACAGCTGAGCTGTGCCCTTGGCACCGGCACTGGCACTGACACTGGCACCGCCTCGCAGCTCCCGGCCCCGAACACAACCGGGAACATCCGAGCCAAGGCTTTATCACCTCGGAACAGCAGATGGATGGGATGTTTCCAGGGACACGGCAGGCTCCTGCCTCGCAGCAGGCAGCCTTTCCCAGCTATCACCCCTCCTGCTGAGCGGGAGATAAAGCTCCTCTGGCTGGGCACGAGGTGAGAAAACACGGCAGTTCGGTGACAGGAGACAAGAGCAGCCCCACATCAGTGAGTCAGAAAAAGCAGGGGCGCAGCTGCATCAGCCTGGAGGTGTCACAGGGGCTTGGGTTGGTTTCCTGCTCCTGCTGTGAGCTGTCCCTGAGGTTGGGGAATCGCAGAATCGCCGAATCACAGGGGATGCTGAGCTGGAAGGGAGTGCAAGGATCATCGAATCCAACCCTCAGCCTGCACAGGACACCCCAAGAGTCCCACCCTGTGCCCCAGAGGATCATCCAAACACTCCTGCAGCTCTGGCAGCCTTGGGGCTGTGACCAAACCTTGGTGAGCCTGGTCAGTGCCCACCACCCTCTGGGGGAAGAACCATTTCCTGAGATCCAACCTAAATTTGCCCTGACACAGCCTCAGGGCACAGGGTGTGACTCTTGGGGATGAGCCTGTGCAGGGCCAGGAGTTGGGCTCGCTGATCCTTGTGGGTCCCTTCCAACTTGGCACGTTCTGGGGTTCTGTGATCCCCTCTCCCTCCCACATCAGACCTGCTCTTACATCACAGGATCAACCCAGCCCATGAGCTGCAGGTTTTACTGCTGAGCCTCACAAGGGAACCAGGATAAGCTCTTGGGGCACTGCCAAGGAGGAGGGTGGCTGTGAGATCCCTCTCCATCCATTGCTGCCAGTATCCCCATCGCATTCAGCAGGGCAGGGTGGCACCAGGCTGCCAGGCCCCATGTGCCCACCAAGAAGGGGTTCAAACTGGAGAAACCAGTGGGTGGCATCCCATGGCAGAGGTTGGAATGGGTGACCTTTGAGGTCCCTTCCAACCCAAACCATCTGTGATTTCCATGACCCTTGAGTTCCCTCTGCAGCCCTGCAATCCCTCTGTGCCCAGGCAGAGCTCTCCTGGCACAGCTCCTTGGCTCGGGAAAGCTGCTGCCACCCCCTCCTTATCAATGAGGTGCACAGGCAGCAACCTGGGGGGAGACCTGGGATGTGAAGGAGGCACAGGGAAGATAGTCTTGGCATCTCTGCAAGGTTTGGAGCAACATGGTGTGATGGCAGCATTTGGGTTCCTTTCCCCAAGGATGGGGAGCATCAGTTTGGGAGCTGATTCCATGGACAGGGCACAGAATCCCAGTGCCAGGCACATCCAAAGGGCTCAGGAATGGGCTGGGTTGGGGGTAAAGGAGCTCTGCAGCCCATGGAGGCTGCTCTGTGTACACAGAGGGCTTTCACCCCCCTCCTTTCTCCAGAACTCACTTATTTGCCTGTGCTGAAGTACAAGCTCCGCTTCACCGACTGCCTTGAACCCTTTTAATTCATCACAGGAGCTGACAAGCCCAGGAGGGAGCCTTGCCATGCCTGATGGGTCCTGTGTGCCGGGCTGATGGAGAGAGATCCTGCCAGCAGGCAGGTAAACCCTGCCAGAAACACGAGTGAGAGATGGCAAGTCCTGACTGAGACACCTGGATGAGGTGGAAGCCTCGAAATGCTAAAAACAAATGTTTGCTTAAGGAGCACGAGCCTGGTCGGGCTGAGCTTTGATTTATCCTGATCCAGACCTGAACAGAATAGACAACACAAGGCTTTGGAGCAGCCCCTGACCCCATCCCTGTGAGTAATTCCATGGATTGCTGTCATCAGGATGCATTGGAAAACAATGATCTGGGAATCAATAAACCCCTCCCTGTTATGCACCGCAAACATAACACGTATTCATTACAGTTTGTAAATGCCAAGGAGAGGGAACTAACCCAGAGTCTGCTCCAGGTCTTTGTGCGTGTTCAGCCCCCACCAAAATATTGAGCTTTCCTGGAAATCAGGCGCAGTGGCAGGTCCTGCCACCTGAAAATGCTTCTTTTCAGGCTGCTGCAGTGTTGGAGCTCAGCTCTGAATAGATGCAGCTGTAATCACCCTGCAGTGAATGATGCTTCAAATTGCAGCTCCCAGAATGCAGAGGGGAGAGCTGAGCTGGGAGCAGGTGACGGGGTTTGAATGTCATTTAAAGTTCATTTTCATTATTTTAATTGTCACTGTGAAAATCTCCCCCCGTGCAGGTCTGATTATGCTCGGAGGGAAATCAGAGCTCGAATCCCAATCAATGAGACCTGGGAGTGGTTTTGCTCCAGCACAGACAGTGGGGCCTGAGCTGGGATTAAACCAACGTGTTGGGGAGCCTGGAAAAGGTGCCAGGAGATTTAGGATCCTGTGGGATTGATGCTGAATAACATCCCTGGAAGTGTCCAAGGCCAGGTTGGGCAGGGCTTGGAGGAACCTGGAATGAACAGGGGATTAGACCCAGCCAGCATAGGTTTAGGAGGGGCAGGTCCTGTCTGACCAACCTGATCTCTTTTTAAGATCAGGTGACCCACCTGGTGGATGAGGGGAAGGCTGTGGGTGTGTCTGCCTGGACTTCAGCAAGGCCTTTGACACTGTCTCCCATAATATACTCCTGGAAAAGCTGGTAGCCCATGGCTTGGACAAGTGTCCCCTCTGCTGGGTCAGGAGCTGGAGGGCCCAGAGAGTGCTGGTGAGTGGAGCTGCATCCAGCTGGTCACCAGTGGTGTCCCCAGGGGTCTGTGTTGGGTCCAGTCCTGTTTATCATCTTTAGTGATGATTTAGATGAGGGGATTGAGTCCATCAGCAGCAAATTTGCTGCTGACACCAAGTTGGGAGGGAGTGTCGACCTGCTGGAAGGCAGGAGGGCTCTGCAGAGGGATCTGGAGAGACT
>VWZD01005054.1:7434-20787 GCA_013396695.1 Sakesphorus luctuosus | reverse complement strand
TTTTCACTGGACTGATCATGAAACAAAGTAAATGCTAACTACCTCTATTCTTTTATTTTTCTGAGAAAATTGTGAGTTAGATCATATCCCTTGGGAGGAGACAGGACAAGTAGGATCAACAATGCAATCAATTGTTCTTAATTCACTATGATTAAATTATCTTCCCAAAAACTATGACGAGTCATGATATGAGACTAGTTTGGAAGGCACCACAAATATAATTTGTGAATGCCTAGTACAGAGTCTGTACAGCCATTTAGATCTTTATACTTTTTTACAAAATTACAAAGGTTCAGGGATATCCTACAGAGAAAAGTAAGTTCACATTTTCCCCATATCAATGATGGTAATTCTGTAGTTCCACTTACATCTTTTGGTTGTTGGTTTAGGACAGTTCACAGTTGTAGAACCTAGTAAATTAAGGAAATTATACTGTATGTAAGGTACAGCTGACATAACATAAAGTTTATCCCTTCAGAACAAAAACTGAATTTATCATTATACTTTGGCTTCTTGCTGGATTTCCATATAGTGGTGTTTTACAAGAACTCAGTTTCAATCTTCCTGAAAGATGAAATTAGAATAGTCTGTAATAATGAAAATATTGGCACAAAAAATTACTTATTCAATCTAACATGTCTTTGGAGATTATCTTACAGCTATATTTGTAAACTATATACACAGCAATCTGTTCTTCTGTCTAATGCAATTTTGATCAATCTGAGAAGAAAACAGAACAGAAAGAGTCTAAGGGATTGATGGGCAGCAAGAGCAACATCCTGAGTAGCAAAAATCTTGCCACAAGCTGCACTGCCTATGGGCCTTGGAAGTTTGCCCACAGTCTCTTTTTAGAATTTAAAAAGAAAAAAAATAATAATTAGAACATGTTGTTAGTCTACTGGCAGGTAGAGACAGGTCGATATTTCATTCCTGTGCTTGTGTTGTTTTTCCTGCTTAAGTTTGCATATCTCATCGATCTCATTGCATGTATGATTGATCAAAAGAGAGTGTGATGCAAAAGGAGATGCAAGAGTGATATGCAAACTCACATGTTATGAGATGTGGAAGCTAATGACACATCATGTGGTAATTTTCTCCTACCTTTTTCTTGCTGGGCTGTAATATACAAACCTCTGTATCAGGCTGTCCCATTTCAGTCCTGCCTTCTGTTATTGGTTGCATAACTTCATCAGTCAGAATTCTGTAATGAGCTGTCTCCTTTACTTCATGAGTAGTAACAATACTAGTTGCTCAGCAGGGGTTGTAAAGACATGTCCTAAATTGCCATTATAATACCCATCCTCAGACACTTCTACAGATGGTTTCATGCATGTGTCTGAAAGCAGAAAGAGAGTAGTATAATTACTGAGTTAGAACAATAACTACTTTGATCTTATGTAAAAATCAGAAATGCCCCATCATGTCCTCAAATCACAGTGTAAATTCAATTCAGTTATTTCAAAGAAAAAACTGCAATAGAAAGTGTCAAATAAAAAATGAATATGTGTGCCCTGAACTCTGGTCAAAACTGTCCAAAGCCCATGCAAGTCATACATAAGGACTTGCCTGGCCTATAGAAAATGTTGCTTTCTTTTAACAGAAAATCTTTAATTCTGCATTAAAAAAACCAAACAAACAAAAAAACAAAACCAAACCCAACAAAAGGCAAATAAACAAGACAAATAAACAACAAAAAACCCCACTCCCTCCCCCCATACTAAAGATGCACAAATAAATATTATACTTAATTATACTTGTAAACTTATAAATGTACGGATTATGCTTCCTGTTGACAGCTTTATTTCCTAAAAGTTTGTTTGTGTTATTCTCTTCACAAGTCACTTCTTCACAATTTGAGACACAGCCCATTCAAGGAAACCATTAATGGTTTATTTAGCCTTCCTGATAGTGAGTGGTTTTGTCTTGTCACACTGTGTAGCAGCCAAAATTTCACTACCTTTGCGCTTATTTAAAGAAAACAAACAAACAAACAAAAAAACCACAGAAAAAGAGATCTGAGATGCCATTCTTGTGTGAGGTTTTACCCCATATTCTGCAAAATAAGCCTCATTTTAAGTTTTTACTCTCTTAACAGTAAATAATGGCTATATGTTTAATGTAATTATATTTTTCATTGATGAATATCAACACCTTTGAAATTTTATAAAATGCCTTCTATCGCAGACACTTCCAATCAATAAAGAAGCTTAACATTTGCCTTTTTTATCCACTAAAACACATATTTTAGGGTTCCCTTCATATGTTGCTTTACCAAACTGTAAGGGACGCTGGAGCACCATGAGGAGCATCAGTGGTAGCAGTGACAGAAAGAAGCAATGAGGGACACAAGGGATATATAAGGACATTGACAAGCTTCAGCTGAACAGAGACTTTTACTTGAGCAACTCAGAGGACATTCACTGTGGAAGCCAGCAAGGGACCCAGCCTGCACCTGTTAGTGCAGGTGATTTAAAGAGGATTAAAAATCGGCCAAGTTAGTTTCACTAGATGGATATATTATCTATCTCCCAGCAGGCAGCTATGTGGCAGCATAGTGACCACCTGGAAAAAATCATGTCCTCTGCTTCTCTGGAGCTTCTAGTACCCAGTAGATCCAATGCAAACACACAGACAAAGCACCTTTCAGGGCATGCAATGGCTTAGGTTTCAGGCTGCACAGGGTGTGCCTGGAGACAGAGGATGACAGGACAAACACTTTTGGGATGTGTACTCAGGTAGATGGACTGTTATCATTGTGGGTTGAGCTTTGGCAGGAGGAGGACAGATTGAGGAGCATTTCAGAGTCAGAGAAGGAGATAGATCAGTGGAGCTATGGTCTGACATTTCTGGTACACACAAGTTAATTCATTATAAGTAGGTCCAGTGCCTGCTTTGTGTCAAGATTGAGATGGTATTATGAGGGTTAATGAGCAATGGAAGCAAATTAATGATTGGAGCTGTAAGAGGAACACCTCTTTACCTTCTCAGATAGCTTTACACTATGAGTATCAGGCTCTGTGAATGGTAGGTGAAGAATATAAGATAGAAAAGGCAAAATCTGTGCAAGTATTCTCACCAAGGCGAGATCAACCAACCCCTTGTGTCAAGAGCTGTATCGACTAGCACTGAGAAGAAATGCTTAGTCATGATCAAAGATGATTTCCTCCTCTGCAGAATGAAGGCATCCATCTGCAGACCGGCTCAAATCAGGGATGTCATCAGACAACTGAGCTTAGTAAAGTCTTTTGATAAACTCCTCCTCTTTCACATGGGTACAAGTTGTGTTGCAAGAAGAAATCTACAGTCGATCAAAAGACATTTCAGGGCCCTGAAATGTGCACAGGTAGTGTTTTCCTCAATCCCCCTACTAATGGGGAGAGGCACTGGAAGAAGTCTCCAAGACTTCTTTGTGAAGAGAGAAGGATTCATGGGATATGTGTGGGTAGGTTGGCAGTCTTAGACACAGTGATCAAGAGGGAATTGAGTTTAGAACTTTTTGGTAAAGGGAGAAAAAGATCAGCCGAGTTGCTACCCTGGATTGCGAGAGCAAAGATTAAGCTATTCAGCGAGTGACTTAGCAGTGTCCTCTGGGACTACTTATGGGGGTTTAGGAGTCCTCAAGTACTGTTCACTTTGTAAGAACCACTTTTAAAAGCACAGAAGCAGACAACTACATCATGTTGCAAATCAGGCAAGCAGGGCAAAAGTTCAGCTTTCCTGAACAAGGAACTCCTCTTGGAACTCAGAAGGAAGAAGACATTTTATGGTATCTGAAAGAGAGGTCAGACTTTGCAAGAAGGTTGCAGAGCACTGATTTGCATATCCAGGGAGAAGCCAAAACACAGAAACAATGAAATAACATTTTATCACATTCCAATAAAACATAACAATAAGGTTTTTCTATGACTACCTCTTTGAATAGTATTAAATAAGCACTTGAATTAGATTTGTTTTTTAAACACATCCATAATACCCTTTACTTAACTTTCTTTTTTTACAAGAGTTCATAAATGTTAATATTTGTCAACCAAAGAAAATAGCTGTGTGTCTCTAAAAATGCTTTGGATTGTATTTTGTTGTCATTTCTCTATATTTGACTTTTATTCATTTTCACTCATCTTCCTACTCACCTTTTTGAATGGTTAGCTTTGGTTCTTTGATATTTGGTGAGAAATATTAATAATCCGGCCTGTAACTTTATCAAATGTTACAGTGCATTTGTTTGAAATACAAAAGAAAGACAGACAGACCTAACATGAATTAATGCTTGAATGTAAGAATAGCATTAGAAGCCAAGAATAGAGATGCTGAAATTGAAAAATACAGTTATGAACACTGGCCTGTTGATTAAGAAGGACGTAGGGAGTTCTGAATCACAAAATTTAAAGTCACAGTATATTAGAATTCTTTTTATTATCAAGGACAGTATGTAACAAATTTCCCACTTTGTTCTACCTCTGTCAGATTTTGACCTACCTAGTATTATTTGAATGCAAATTCATACACCCAATAACGAATGGAAAAAAACTAATTACCATCATTATTTATCCTGTGACTACCAAAAGCACCTACAAATTATAATGTGGTCTTGAATTTGAAAAGAAAGTGAGAGATAGAAATAAGATGAATAATCTAAAGGTATGATATGTCACTATGACTATGACATAATTTACAAAGAGATTTTTGTAAATAATAAAAAATCCTTTAATTTCAAACATTGCTTTGTTTTTGTTTTGGGGTTTTTTTTATATCTGAGAAATTTGGTCTAAGGCGCCTCTTTAAATTAAATACAACATTTTAAAATAATTGTTGATAGCTTAATCATTTAGGTATTACTATTAATTAAATAATTTATATCTAAACAAAGTCTTGAACAAGCAAACGTGAAAGCCAAAATAACAAAACTCTTAAAATGGACCTTTCTTTGCTTTGGGAATGTGGTCGAGCTCATTTTTAGATATTTATTATATAATGAATATATTCGCAAAGGTCTTCCTATGATCAAGTCAGAAGTTGTGTTCTGATGTTCTCTTGTGTAAGGTGATCTCAATATGGGACGAGTACACACAGTTTGGTCATGTATTTGCCAGAGAGCAAAAAAGGGTTACACTGTTCCAGTAAACCTGACTGTATAGCCCACTGCTCCCAAGTTCTGTGATGATGTTTTAGCTTCAGACCTACATTATCCATTTTCATTTTATCCCTCACAATGACTCAGGTCAGAATTACTTATCAACTTTCAGAAAACAAAAATACATTAGTGCAAGTGAAATTTAATTCATTTTCAAGTGTATATAGAGGTATGTGTATGTATCCTAAAGATTTTTAAACTGTTTTTATCACAATCCATGATTTTCTCATGTGTTCTCTCTTTTACTCTTGCATTTCTGCCTTCATCCCACCAGGGCGGGGGGAATGATATGATGCTTAGTTGCTGGTTGGAGTTAAATCAGATCATCCAAGGAGGAAAAGATGCAGGAGATGCTATTTCTGTGGACATCAAAATCCCTGGTGGAGGAGCAGCTCTTGTTTTTTTCATGGCAAATGGCAGAGCATAGTCCAGATTTCAGCCATGCTACATTTGTCTGTCCCATTACTAAATCCCACGTATCTGTATCACTGCAATATATGTTTTTTGTTTCATGCATTTCTTCCCTACGTTTTCAGATGAAAAAGCATTTTACATTACTTTTTGTTTCTTTCTGCCTTCTGTTTGTCACTTTGACAGTAGTAGAATTCCCACATACATTTGTAGCAGCAAACTAGATTATTGTAGGAAGAGAAGTTGGAAAATATATTAACCAATATATTTTTTCAGGAGAAAAAGTGGGAAGAGACAGGGAAAATGAGCAGTGCACCAATAAAGATGGATAAGTTAAGTTACTAAAAGAAAGGAAGCAGAACACTAAAATGGTACTGGCTGCTTTGTCAGCTTTATTCAGACAAATAAATGTTGCTGAGATGAAGTGAGGATCCCTGGATTTTTTTAACCACTTTAAAGGCTGCTTGAAATGCCTTTTGGTAGCTGCCTTTAATGCATTTCTCTCAATTTCTTTCTTTTTTCTGGTAATGCCATGTTGTTTTGTTTTCTGCTTCTATGCTTGCACTGTGGGCTGAATAGTTAAAACCAACTCCACAAGTTGAATTTCTCTCCATTTTACGGAGAACAGGCTGACCCTTGGGACAGAAGGAAAATCTAGAGAAAAGAAAGGTTTTAAAAATGAAAATGTGACTGATTTTCTTGTTTTCAGGGTGACACAGGGAAAAGAACTGCTTTCCCTTAGTGCCAGCTAATGCCTGGCCCTCTGGCCAAGAAGGGATTCTGGAGAGAACTGAAGTATCAGACCATTTTCTTCTGTGCCTTTACAGAAACTAGGATAAGCAGTATGTGCTTTCCAGTGTTAAGCAAAAAACCCAAGGATCCTTCACTTGTGACTACATATCCTTCTAAATATAATTCATATATAAATATAAATACAATTTTATATAGACATATATGAATATACATATGTGTATATATACATGTATGCATATAAAAAGTGGGGTTTTATTTCTCTTAGCAAGTTTTAATAACCTTTTGTTCTCTGAAAAACTCTTTTTAGATACCAAAAACATAGTAAGCTTAGACAACCAACGTAATTCTACTCTTGGTTTTCCCTAATATCTCAGTGACATTATTTAAAAGCATAATAATACATGAACAATACTTCTGTGTCTGTCTAGGAGGCCACATAAATGTTAAATGCAGTTGAGGAGAAGGCTGGAATGAAAAGTGAAAAGTATACATTGGCAATAACTTGCGGAATGGGATTAAGAGGAGAGTAATAAAAGCAATACTTAACATGTGTCTAAGATCTGCTCAACTTACAAACATCAGATTCTACTTTTCATCTTAGAAAATACTGAAAGCAAAAATAATCAACAGAGGCAAGTATTGGTAAAAGAGAATATATTTTAATTTATATTAATATCACTGTGCAATATCCTGAAATTGAGAGGTGCAGCTGTTTTAGTTCGATGTACAACTGTCTCCAATAGTGGAGTAATTTTGAAAAGAAAAGATGTATATTTCCCACATGAATGATTTAAGAGTGCAACTGTTGGTAGAGTTATGAAAGAAAATATTCAGTACAATGACAATATTCTAGACATGCTAAAGTCTATAATCGAGTGTTTTCAAGAGATTTTGGTTTGGTTGCATTTTATTGTTGTTTGGGTTTTTTTACATAGAGAGGAAATGTGATCTTTTGGACTTTAACACATATAAATTTTCCATACAGTTTTAAAATCCTACTGTTCTCCTGGACTCCAAGAGCAAGTCAGAGGAAAGTGCAATAAATTTATCTGAGGTTCTTTCAGGTGAAACTAGCTACTCTCTGTACTGAGCCCTTCTGTCTTGGTTGTTTCCTAAAACTAGAAGGAAACCAAGCTAAAATATCAATCCCTTTTTTCCACCGGGGCAGTTGTCCATAAATAAGTTTTGATTGTTTAGTGTTCTTTTTGTATTTTCCTCCCTATTTTAATAAAATGTTCAGAAGCCATCTTAGTTTTTTCCAGATAAAAGTAAAGGTGCTGGAGCAGGTCCAGAGAAGAGCAACGAGGCTGGAGAAGGGACTGGAGCACAAGTCCTATGAGGAGAGGCTGAGAGAGCTGGTATTGTTTAGCCTGGAGAAGAGGAGGCTTAGAGGTGACCAAATCACTCTCTACAACTACTTGAAAGGATATTGTAGCCAAGTAGGGATTCATCTCTTCTCTCAGGCAACCAGAAGCAGAGCAAGAGGACATGGACTTAAGCTCTGCCAGAGGAGGTTTAGGCTGGATATCAGAAAGAAATTCTTTACAGAGAAGGTAATCAGCCATTGGAATGGCCTGCCCAGAGAGGTGGACTCACCATCCTTGAAGGTTTTTAAGGTGAGACTGGACATGGCACTGAGTGCCATGATCTAGTAATCAAAGTGGGGTTGGATCAAGGGTTGGACTTGATGATCTTGGAGGTCTCTTTCAACCCAGCTGATTCCATGATTCTATGATTCTATGATTCTATGAAATGGAAACATCAAGAGTCACGACCCTGAAAGCAAAATAGATGATAATAGCCTATGGCCACATAAAGCACATATTTCTGAACACCAATTTAGTGGATAATAATTTATTTGCTTTTAATACTAATAGTTTATTTTATTATATTGTATTATAGTATATGCTTATTTACCTTTTGGTATGAAACACAAGTTGTCTGAACTCTGAATATTTAATCCCTGCCAAAGGAGGTATAATTCTCTCTTTCGAAATGTAAAATGCTGATCATGGATGCGGTCTATTTTTTATTCCTGCTCCCCCTGCAGAAAGAACATTTTTATGTATGAGGGAATTGAGACATTATGAGCTCTCCTACTAAAGCAGTGCTTCACAAACTCTTCAGGAAAAATCATGTGTCAGAAAAGCTCATCATTGTCAGCTGTCAGTCAGAGAATGAGTGTCATAGTGGCAGTCATAGAAGCTCTTCCAAAATGAAGACTATGTTACTGGCTCCCAAACCACACAGTGTAGCTGCAAGTATATTCTGCTGCTCTCAGGCTTGCCTAAGACAATATTTTGGAGCTCCATGATGTCCCAGCATGCTCCTGTATCCAGGCTTTTAGTTGAAGGATATCCAAAAGAGATATAGTGCTTTAATGTTAACAAATTACTTTATAATTGCTTGTAAGAAGACAGGTTAAAGTAAAAACAAATTAAAATTACTTACCACATCCAGTTACAAAGATTTTTAAATACAAAGGTGACTTAAAAGAGTAGAAAATAATTTCCTGTTTACCCCAATGTCAAATCTGAAAGAACGCTCTGTCCTCTTGTTTTATCCAGATGAGAAGCTGTAGATAAATCACCTGAGTAAGTTTTTTTGTACCTCTTCAATACCAGATCTGTTATCACTAAAGAGAGCATCTGGCTGGGAAAGAATGCAATTCTTTATACTCACAGCCTTGTTTGGGATTTATTCCAGGTTTCATTTAGATTCTAATCTTCCCAGCCTCATTTACTTCTCCAAGATTATTGATACTTAGTTTATTTCAGGGGACAGTTTCAGCCCTGTCATCTTGGATTATGTATAGACATCTTATCTGCTCATATCTCTCATCTCAACAAATCTTTTACTCTAGAAGTGGGTACAACTCTTCTTCCCCTGCTATGGCAATCCTGAGTAAAGCCTTGCCAGATACCAATTTACATAAATCTGCAAGTCAACAATACTTTCCCTGCTAATAACTAATTAAGACCAGACAGAAGATTTATTCACCCCTCTGGAGCAATAATCTCTTTGAAATCTTTAACCTATCATGTCTTTAAAGAAAAATGAAGTACAAAAAGCACAACTCGGCAAATTCACATTACCCACTGGAAAAAAAAAAATTGAATTCANCCCACTCTTCCCTTGGATGTTTTGCAGAAAGCCTGACAGCAGTGAATCCTCTAAGAGTTGGATTTGGCTTTAGCAGATATTATGTGACAGGAGGAGACATTGTTATTTGCCCAATGCATGCTTTCTCATGGTAAGCCTGATATCAAACTGCTGATGTTTACCTACATATTCACTCCTGACAGAAATAAAAAATTCTATATCAATTACCAAATGAAATTCTGCTTTCAGGATTTTGGAAAAAAAAGTAACTGAACTGGTGAAACTTCAATGAAATTTGAGCTTATAAATGTATAAATACATGATGAAAATTCCATCTTCCTTACACAAAGTTTAGCTGACCTAATAATTGTCTAGTATATAGGTAATGTGTGATTAATTGTAGTTTTCTCATCTAAAATTCATTGCAATATACAGGAGAACTAAACAAAGTGACAGCTCCAAGATTATGCTTAGTTTAATGTATATTTCATCTTACATTTTAAATGATTCATTAACAGGATCCATAAGTTCTGTTTATACCTACTTTGTTAATGTGACACAGATTTAAATGAGCAACACTTCTTAAGAAGAAATGTGGTCATACATAGATTACAGCCTAAGACTTGTTAATCAGACTGAGAAAAAAATGGCACAGTGCATTCTAGTAATTTCAGTTTTGTTAATAAAATTTTAGCCAACACACTATACACTTCAGCCAAGTTAGGTCTTGCTGTCAGTCAAAGGTCAAGATAAATCCATCTAGTGGAAGCACCAGAGGATACAGTGTATGTGCACATCTCCAAATGAGCTTTAATCCAACATTTTGTTTTACAGAAAAGCTTCAGGATTTCTGTTAACTTGTCTCACTTTTCATAAAAAGGACACTTTGCTTATGTAAGAACAGAATTTTCTGTCTTGGCTTTATTTGAAAAACAAAGATTCCAAGTCAGTTCAGTGAAAGCTGCTTTGAATATTTTACACTGAAACAATGTAATAATCGACACCTAGAGATAATCAATACACAGTAAAAAATAGCGTTCACTAGGATTGGGTTGCTTCTTGTATTCCTACTATTTCATTTTTCAAGCCATCTGATGAATAGTGGAAATTCAGTGGCACTACAAGAAGAGGTCATTTTCTGCCTTGAGAAGTTTCTCGTTAAGTTTCAATTATTTTGCCAGTTTGTACAACAGTCTTCCTTACATTCCTAGCACATGTAGGTGGCTAATGTCTCTTACCATATGTTTCACAGCAGGTTCTGAACTATTAGAGCACTTAACAACTAAAAGTTCTTTTCCAGTAGAGCATGTAAATGTGACCCCTGTTGGTTGATGTGCCTATAGTACCTGATAAGAATCACTTAATCAAGTACTGCACTGAAAGAGGTGAACAGTGGAGGAAACTATGCTTATCAAATCCCATTACAAGCTATAATAACAAAGCAAAACTAAAGCACACTGTAGGTGCATTTAAATGAGGCTGTCTGTTTATTAGGACTGATCAGAATGCAAACTTCTTTGGCCTTTATTTGATTTGGCTTTTGGGGTTTTTTTTGTTTGTGGGATTTTTTTTCCCCTGATATTGTGATTCTACACTTTGTCTTGGTTTGTTTGTTTTGTTTTGTTTTGTTTTAACAGGATAGAAAAACAAAACAAACTTCACCACTTTAGTTTGTTTGCAAGATGTGTGCAGTGGGATAGTGAACATGGCAGGATGGATGTGCCTCCTTCCTACGTGGAATTCCTATCTTGCCCGAGAGACACACATTCAATGCTCTGCCTGAGATGGTACAGTGACTAGTTTATTCCATAACTCAAATAAATAGGCCAGATATCAATCTAGGGAGACCTGTGGGCTCTTTGCTTGTGACTTTGATCTGAAAGATCAGTCTATTCATGTCAGACACTATCATAATAATTATTTTTCAAAAATGTCTAGGTGAAAAGTTCCCTAATAATTCAATTACTTGTCTAAAAATTGAGCCTTAGTGTTTGCTAGAGTTTTGATATATATGTGAAATCCTTGCCTGCACATATGACCAGCTACCCTTTCACAAATTTGCATATCTTCCCACATAAAAAATCACCATTACATTACTTCATACATCCTTTATAAAATATTCATCTTGTGATTGCAAAAGCACGAGCATATTTACCATGGTGCTTTGGGAGCCTTAAGAGGTTATCATTAGTAATGTCTAGTGTCATATGCTTAAGTCACACATTGAAATCATCCTCAAAGAAAGAAAAGAAAAAGAAGGATTTCATGTAATATATTAAAACTATCATTTAAACAACATCATAAACAAAAGAGTATACAACATAGTGAGGTCAGGAAAAGTTACACAGAGAAGCAAATTAAAACAAAACAAACAAACAGAACACTAACAAAAATAAACGAAAAAAAACCTAACTCCCAGAGATTTCTTGCAGTAAAATTCAAGGTAACAAGTATGTACCCTTCCAATAGATTTAACAATTCTCAGTGTCAGAAGAGCTGTACAATACCTTAAGAATTTTGCACTGTTCTTCAGCTATTCTCTATCATACAATGACTTAGAGATGTACAAGGCTTGTCTCCCCTAGTTTCTCAAATACTTTTGTACCTTATTAATGATTTCAAAAATCCCACCAGGTAAGTCCTGGAAAACATGAAAATCAAGCACTGTATTTCTTCTTTACCTTACATATGAAACGGAAGAACACAAGTAATGACTTCATGTGTCTCAGACAGATTTTACTCTGCTCCAAACAGGTAAATTCATACAAAAATACTAATGTATCCTCCTTTTTTTTTATTCACATTCAATTAAAATGACAAATTAACCTTTAAATTCTAGATTGAGTTAATCTTCAAAAAAAAATTTTAAAAACTGCATTTTTTTCTACATAAACATCTTTTAATTATCTCATATAAATGCAAAATATATTTCCTTAGATACACTAATAGTAGAATAACATTTGAAATTATTAGCATATTTTAACCTGAATTTAGAATAAAGAGAAGCTCATGCTGTGCTAGCATTTATCAACCTCATAACACTATGCTAAGCAGCACATTCTTCTCAGAAAGATGCTGATCCCTGAACACTGATATTTGCTAAAATTAGGGGAGAAAGGGAGGTATTGACGTAAACACATAACAGTAAATTCATATTACAAAGATAGGATTAGTATCTGAATAAATTGTTTATTTCTACATTTGTTTCTCAAAAAAGCTAGTAAAATCAGGTTTCATCTAGGTTAGTAAAATACTTGTAAGAGAGCAGAGAAGTCACAAAAAGGCTGAAAAGGCAACACCAACTTTGAGCTAAGCTTCTCTTACATTGTCTTTAAAGACGACTTCCAACACTTCACTGTGTGAAAAACCACATGGAAACAACTGAATTTCTGAGGTTGTCAACTGCAATATTTCACCCCAAAATTATGGTGCCCTAAAAGTTAGAGTTATTCCTCTTTACTTATTTTATACTCCATCCCCATGGCTCAGTAAGATGCATTATTTTGGTGATAATTTTGGTAAAGGTGAAGTAATGGGGCAGAAGGAAAAACAAAACAAAACAAAACAACCCCCCAAAAGCAATACGAGCTTTCTCAAAAATATCTCATAAAAACAAAAAACCAAAATAATGAAAAATCCTTCCAGTCCTGGAAGCTGATGATTTCTGTCAGATTGCTATGCTTGCTGTTACTGCTAATACTATTCACTCAACATATATTATCCTGGGAAAAATTTTGATCTTGAAATTTCATATTTTTAGTCTTTGCCTTCTGCAGAACTCTGAAATTGAACAAAAATAAAACTCATCTTAGAAATGTAGACTTATCTACAAATCTTCCATTCCCTTTCTGAAATGACTTAACTCCAAAATATTAAGCAATTAAAGATTATTTATTTTTAATATTAAGCAAAGTATCATTCTCATTGAAATCAGTTTTGATCTCTGAATAATTTCC